>JAQGAE010000002.1:0-141458 GCA_034696685.1 Julus scandinavius | reverse complement strand
CCAATTCCTTTAGTGTTGCCAAATCAATAGTTATTGGTTTTTGGTGCCAGGTTTCTAAAAATCACCTAACAATCCAATTTATTGTATTCTTTGACGGGAATCGTTGCAAAGTTCTGGTTCATGTAGCACAGTGTATCATCAATGAACCCAATCTGACTTTGAAAGCGTACATGTGCTACGCGTTCATTGGACTCTTAAAAATTGATTTTCTTGACTCTTCCTCACATTTTCAAAGTTACGGTGCTCCAACATATTTAAAAGCACTTTTTATCTTATTTGCAAATGCCATTCCTGGGAGATTTAAATCACTCAGTAGTTGTGGTAAGTGCCAATCCAATTCGAAGACAATCGCATAAAACTGTACTGTGTTTTCAATTATGCTAAAATCTCGTGCAACTTATATAAACGAAAAGTGTTTATACTTACTTCTTTGATCAAATGATTATCTTTTAAAGTACGCTTTTTGAGTGTCATGATAAAATAATGGGTTTCACGTCTGTAGTAAACGATGGTTTCCACTCCAATGCCCCTTTCTTCCAGCTTGCGAATGCTGAAGGCCGCATTTTTATAGAGGTCGGAGACGCCTGCAATTTGTTCATATCGCTCTTCTGCGGTTCCGTTATATACGAAATTTGCAGCCATGGCAATCATAGTTTTAGTTATCCGCTTGGATGCTGGAAAGGAGCGAGTCAACCATTAATTATTGCATTACAAGACAACCACTCTTAATCAGGAATGCTAAAAAGCCTATTTGGTTATCATTAACATGAAGGATTCTGCGCTTGCATTTTTATTTTTATTTAACAATAGATAACAAAGCTTCCTGCAAAGACTTTTTTAAAGTTTTCAAATGATTTCCTTTAGGGTAAACACTTTTCAAAATTCAAGGCTCATATGAACTTGATCACAGTTTTGTTTTCATTAAAACCAAACAGTTTGTGCATATTTTCTGTCTTTGCAAAGCGTTGTCAACTCCTATAGCCTCCTGTCATCGGTTGTTTGATTAACCAAATTATATGAACTTGATTGGGTTCCCTGGAGGACAGATAAGATATTTGCAATCATATACGCTATAACTGAAGTACCGCATCATAGATTGCCGCACATTTAGTTATAATTATTCGATATTTCAGTTTGGATGTTATTGCATAATTTATTTGAGCATCCTACATGTTTTAATAGCGGTATTGCCGAGGGAATTATCAGTTTGTTAATAATACCCTTATTGTGGGATCGTTAATAAGCAACGCCTGACGAATTATCTGTAGCTTTTCTATCAAGATTTATTTCATGAACCTCCATGTAAGTTGTATCCTATTCCTAATATATATTCATGAACTTGGCGCTTTTTATTGGGTTCTATATAAGCAATCCGTACACATGTATATATGCAATGCATAGTGGATGACATGCCACTTGCAATATACAATGTAATCCATGTGTTTGTGGCAGTAAATCAGCGCCAAAGATAAACTGAAGATAAATGATATATTGACCCGGTTTGTTATACATTAGCAGGATTATTTTTATGGGCAGAAAGATGCTAGGCTTACCTTTATCGTTGAGCATCTTTGATTCACTCGTTTGAGATTCTATTGGAACGTCTATATCATAAACACAGTTTCTTTTGCCACTTGCGTCTATGAGGACATCAAATTCGAAATTGGCTACATCAGGAATAACTGGGTTGACAAGGGCACGCCAGCCATGGTCTGTAGTAAAAATATGAATGAGGTAAGTCATCCCATCTGAAACTTAACTACCAATAAAACATTAGGGAACAGTAGTAAATCACCTTCATCGGGTTCTATTAGTCTTTCAAACGTGATTCCAGAGTAAAATTCTACGCCGAGGATTAAGGCGAGTTTGATCAGGACAAATTGAAGTTGCCTTATGCCTGTGAAAACAAAGATTTCAGTTAACCTGGATAACCTGCGACCTGGATTCGTGCCAACAAGTTAAATTGAAACTATAATATACGGTGTATATCAAAATTTCTTAACTTTTGCTCGAATTTGGGCCATATACATAAACCTACATTACGAAATCAATCTTTGCCCAATATTTTCTCAGGGACCAACGTGCTTCGAGCCATTTTGTATAAAAATCAGGTTGAATTTAAATTACCCCTCTCCTTTGAATGCTATTCGGATTTCTAATGGAAATGGCACGTATGGAACCCCTTCTATAAAATGTAAAGACTTTTAGAATTTAAATACTGTTTTTATGGTTTCAACTTTCGTGAAAGCGAAGTTTTCACGAAATGTTCTTGATACTCTAAAATCGTAAAATCTGGTGAATATGTAATCTATCCTAAAAACCAACGTCACGAAGTGACGTACATATCATAAAAATGCAATTTTTATGTAATAGCTGGCTATATGATAGAGCAATTCAGTATGCTACAGACCTAAACCAATATGAATCTTTAATTTATCAAATTGATGGTTCAGCATGCTCCTTAAATATACGAAACGTTTTCATGCTAAACAAATAATCATTTCATTTTGTCTAATAACGGGAAATAAATTTGAATTGGTGTTTCTAGACGGTGCTTTTAACATGAGTCTATCTTAGATTTATAAATATATACATGTACATAAATCAAATAACGTTATCGTGATGTTCCCTGGTAATTTTTATCAAGCCTATCAAGGCATTATTGATTGAAATAGTGTTCATTTGTAACCGCTAACACAAATTTGATCTTATCATCCAACTCTATATTCATATTATATGATAAACTGACACAGTATATAGATAAGCGGGGATGAACTTGAAATGTTGTGCTTTTTTAAAAGGGCAATATTGCATGGTGACCATTGCAAGCATGCTGGTAGTCATATGAAACAAATCAAAGAACTTCCAGTATACAATTACGTCAAGTAAGGCTCGTATATGGGGCTTATTTTGAAAGCTCCATGCTATATATACGCGCTAAGAGTATCAGTGCAACATCCCCAAAAGCGTATTGAAGCGAAATTAATATTTACTTATGGTGTTATGTGAACCAGAGCAGAAATCCTTGCAAAAGTGTCGCACGTTTAGACCTATTAAATCATCAACTGCCTGCTGCCAAACATAAGCAACGTTATAACGAGTAAAATTGGTCCTCATTTCCACAACAACCACTTTGGCTCCAAGAAGTTGCGATTCAATGGCCATTCGCAAACCGCTGGGACCACCACCAACGATGAAAACCTTAAATAATGGACAATTAGCATGGGCACAAACCCCCAATACTAGGTAATTTCCAGCATGTCACTGAAAGTTTCCGATAAAATATGGACATGTCCAAAGAAGAGGCTACCAGCCTACCACCGACCTTTCTGGCATAACAAGGCGTAGGTCTGTTGTCCATAACATATTCGGTGTCTTCTGTTGCTATCCCAGTAACCTGAAAATGTTCAAAATACACTGCATCAAAAAGATACACCAGCTACTGTAGTATAAAAAACACCGGTCTGTCTGTTTTTTGCTATCAACAACCACACAGCATCTCCACTCACTCTTTGTTTGTGTTTATTTAACAGAGATACAAATAGTTGGTTTTATTTGTTCAAGCTGCCAGAGCTGGATTTTGAAATGTTCTAGTATATCAATTGCTATGAAAAAAATTGGAAATGGAATAAACTGACATCGGTTTTAAAACCTGTGTACTTAACAGTCTTTTGAAATGTTTTCTTAAATAAGCGACCACGTTCCATTTTTCTTTAGCCATTGGCTATAAAGTGTTAAAAGAACAATTTTTAAAAGCGAAATTTTAAAGAAACTGTACATTGCTGTAGGTAGTGTCCTTCATTCCTACTTTAATGCGTATATACGTTTACGCTCGAATAAGGTATTTTAACTCCTTATTTCAAACTTATTTTTCGTTTACGAAGTAGTCAGTTAGAATCACTGGATTACAAAGTTTGCTTAGCACCTAAGTTGGTTTTATAATTCGTTAATTTTTTTACTAGCACTCAAAGTCTTTATATACTGTGTTATTTATACATGTATGATTTTGATTTAGCACATAATAAGTACTGTAGGTGGAGTTGCAATATTCTAAAGGTTTTTAAATAGCCTAAACAGACAACATCTCTGATGTTTATGTCACTGCGTGCTCTTATACGCATATGAACTACACCAGTTTCTAAATTGCAAAGAATAAATTATTCAATACAACTATAATTATTCCAAAGATTTATGATCAAATTTGTGGTTTTGTTTAGGATAGTTCGAAAGGGCGGAGAACACGAGCCTAATTTCTTTTAAACCCAAAAATCGACTACTACAGCGAATTATAAACTGTAGTAGAAATATTTCTACCAACTTTTTTTACAAAATGTGCACCAATTTTTTTCCCATAAAAATCGATCCCACAGCTCTAACAATACGAGGCTCGTGCTAGCAGCCTTTAATGTGTAAATTCTTAAATCTAAAGTACATTATTCAAATAAACTTATACAAATTTCCCCTATGTATATGTTAGATATGCTAATTACCCACACATGATCCGACCGCCATTTTTACCATAGTTTTTAAATATAATTTCCTGTAAGATTTTTGAAAGGAAATGCGAGAATGCTTGAATGATTTCGATCTATTTTGGCAAATATAATTTTTTATTCATATTCCATGCTGAATTTGTAAAAAAAAAGCGTGAAATATTTGTAGTTGTTTTTTCGCTCTTGTATTGATTTTTTGTTTAAAGGCTCCTCAAATCCTTGCGCAGGCAGCCTTCTGCAAGAATTGCATAATATCTCGGTGTTTAAGTTACAACCATGCAGAACCTCCATTTTTTGTGTGGATTTACTGCATTGCTAATGAAGCATTCCAGTTTTGCAAAAAAAATCTCAGTGTTGATATTAAAAAAAACCACCTTTGCATCATACTAAGTTGTTGTTTTTGTTTTTTGGGCTACAAATTGCGTGTTTTCAAGTAATTAACTTGAGAATTTTGGCGAACTCCAACCATTTATAAATTAGACCGTTTGTAAAAGAAACAGTGCAGATAGCATTGAATTAAAATTCTATTTTTGGATTACTATGGACGTGGCTCGATAAAAATCAAGGTTATTTTCAGGTTTGGGAATCTTTCAAGTGTTTTTAAAATCCTCTAGTATTCCTTACAAAATTTGGCAAAATTAAAAAAAATATTAATAACCGAAAGACTTTCAATTTAATCGTGCTTTCGTTAGATGGGAATTTAGCAAATAAGGTTCTCAGCACCATGGTTAATCGCTGTTTTTCCAATAGATTGGTCTCTTAAGTGGGTGGCAACACCTGGTTTTACAAATTAGGCAATTGGTAAATTACTCGGATCACAGAAATCGATAAACTCGTTAAAGGTCAACGTACATAATCTCCCGTCGGTGTTCCAACATCATAAGAGTCCACGTAGCCACGGCTTTTCAGTGCTGAGTAAATTTCTTCACACATGCTTTTTGCCTTTCTGTAGCCTCGAAGAGATTTTTTGAACTGGTCGAAAAAAGTAGGAAATTTCGACTGCTTTAAATCCAATAAAGAACATAGTCGCTGAAACTCTGCAAGAACCTGAGGAAGGTCTTCCAGGACTGCAAATTTGTCGTAGGTAGCCTCGATCTCTTCTTTGACTACAGCGTTTAGCGGAGATTTCTTTGGATCAGAACGCATTTTGGAGCTGTTTAAAATATACAGGAATTAGTCGGTAATTTAAACTTGATCTTGCCCACCTAACTTTTTATTCGGCTTTCTATGATGCGGGGTAAGGTGAGCTTATGCTACAGAATGATAAGATTACCAGTTATTCCTGGAATAGTCGATAAGCCCACCAATTGATATCACGTTTTTGATTTGTACATGTACTAGACTGGCGGGATTGTTGAGATATTTATACATTATGTTTGATAACGTTAAATGTGAATGGACTTGAGATCAGATTTGTACACGTAGCTATTTTTTCTTCTTCTTTATTTGAATTAATAATCATGTGGGGAAACAAAGATCAAACGCATGACGTTGTAAAGATATTGGAGAGAAGGAAGATGTCGTGAAAAGTGAACAGTCTGAACTTTTTGGAAAATCGAACATGCATTTTTGATAGGCTTGTAGTTACGTAGCTTGTAATAGAATAACATTCACATATACATATGTATGTATGTATGATAAGAAAGCTGGGCGGAAAAGTTTGACAATTCCCTCCCTTGCGCCAATTCAATCTAATATGCAAAATGTCTGCTTCATATTTTGCACGTGTAGGTAATAATTCACTCAAAGCCTTTATGTAATTATTCAATTAAGTTTATGATAAAAGTAACATTTTAAGTAACATCGTAAAGGGCAATTATGATCTTGAGCCAAACTAGAATGACATATGGACCATTACAACATTTATTTCAAATTTTTTCTCCTATTACATTACGCTCAAGTCGTTCGCAGTGACACATTAAAAAAGTCCATTCGTATAAAGAAAGTAGGCGCATTAACGCAATATATTTGTGTAAATTTACACACATCGTTTCTCATCCGTTCGTGTCTAATTTGATAAAAAAAAAACGTTAACAACGGACGACGTGCATAAATCCTTCAAGAGAATTAAGACAATATGATGTATTGTGAAATATCATCGTGAAGGGAAATTATGGCCATGAGCTAAACTAGTAGAATGAGATATATTTATGGACCATTACAAAATTCCTTACATTACACTCAGGCGTTCGCAGTGCCAAATTAAAAAGTTCATTCTCATAGAGAAAGTATGCGCATTATGCAATTTATTTTATAAAGGTATACATAGTATAACTTCACGGTCACTTAAGGGATTTCACGTAATTGATACATAAGTATAAATGAACCATTAAATTGCCATTGGCCACGCAAATTTGTTTAATCTCACCGAGCGGCACATTTTTTTCTGTATTAGAATTTATAATAATAGAATATTTTTACAAGAAATATGATTACGTTATCTATTAACCAAAAAATAGGTAATTTGAAATGCTAACAAAGCTTTTAATCGGTGCTAAAATCTTTTTGTACAACGTTTAATTATGCTAGAAATATCCATCCCTCTTTAACGTTGTGTAAATGTAAACATTATCGAATTAATTCTTAATTAGCAACCACGGTAAATAAATATGATAATTATCGGTAATTTATAGAGAAGGTCACTCACTATTTTTGAATTTCGATCAATGCAGTTCCTTTTGCTCACATTTGTAGTTAAAATTTCATGTTGATTTGGTATTTATACCGGCACTCGCATATTAAGTAATTGTTACGTATCCGAATTCCCGACTTGAATTATAATTTTAAAGTTGACATCCATATTAGGCGACAGTGTAACCTGTTACAGCCATATATACATGGAAGCAGATAAGATTCCATTTCGGCTTCATCGGCGTTTATAGTTAGTCCAAATCGAACTTTAAACCATCCTTATCATGTGCTGATTTGAGATTACTGAAAAAGATTTCTCCCTCTACATAATCTTGGCACTTTCATAACCGAAATAACTGTACATGGTCTTTTATGCGAGTATTTTGCATTATTTTCTTGAGTGTTTTGAGCAGATAAACGTTGACAGTCTCGTGCACTTCTCATCATTTGCGATAATATAGTTTATCAGGTTTAACAAGAAGTGGGGTAAACATCAGTCCCACGCAATATTATAGTGCCATGGTGTATAACGTGCGCTGCTCTACATGTTTTTAATGTTATTTTCAAGGAAATAAAGTACATGGATGAACGCTTGGCATGTAATTTTGAACCATACAACTTGACCATCGGCCATGGCTGCTTGAGCACGACAAATTTCAAACCCAGTAATTGCTGTAAATGGTGAGAAAACCGTGGTCTCGACGAGTTATTACACGCATTATTGGTGCTTTTGATTGTTTCGTGAAGCAGCGTACTATCACAATTTGATTGTTATAGGAAATAAGTTGATTTCCAATTAAGAGAATTTCAGTAAGCTTGCGTGGGCAAAAAATAATTGTAAGCCATCACTTGTTTCCCCAATTACTTCGTCAGTAATGGCATAACTATACACGTATTTTCTGTAACAGTTTAGGAAGACATGGTAATCTTAATAGTCAGTGGAAACGATAAATGGTCATGATCATGAATGATCTTTGTTGTTTTAATGATGGAGAAAATGGTCTCAATCAAATTTTCTACAATCCAAATAGTTTTGTGGCTACTTAGGACTCTTCATTAAAACGAATAAGGTTTCGTTCATCAATTTAGTAAATGCGAGTAGGTACCTTTTGAATGGGTGGCTTTTCGGCCTTTAAAACCATACGAATGCCGTATAGGCATAGTACCCCATTTTTATAACATTCCTACCTAGTAAAGCTAATCGGTCATCTATTCCCCGTAATACAAAATACGCTTAATTAAATTATATTCTTTGTAATGTATTTTTAATTAGCTTGTAATTTAAGAAACTTTGATCTCATCAATCAATTTGACCATAACGTATTAACGAATTACACGATGACCTAGAGGGCACTTTAGGATACAACTTTCTATCTTCTTCATTTTTTCCTCTCGTAGAATCAAGATGAAAAGCTTATTAAGTTAGTGGATAGAAGTTAGTAGTTATTGGACTAGCCTCTCATATAGTAGATTCAAGAACATGAAGAAAATTGTAGCCCAAATTAATTTAAGTTAAAATATACAAGTATTTTCCTCTGTAATTGAAAGTTTCTTTCTAGGCATTGGTGTATTAAAAACTACAGTATTTGATGAACACGTGGTTTATTTTTTCATGTTTTACTCTACTCCAAAACGGGTATTCTTATTTCTAACACAATGCTTCTCACTATGCTAATCACTATGCTTTTTAGGCCTCGCGATGCTTTTAAACATCCGTACATTTAAATGCTTGGAAAATAAACAGCTTTATCCAATGATAAATCCAATCTTAAATCAAAAAGCTTTTAACGTGTACGTTTATAAAGAGATTTCTACTTGATGTCCTTCAAGGACACATGTTCCATGATGTCGCCAGATTTTTCTGTTATCAATGAAGGATGATCTCGTGTTAAATCAACCTAGTGAATTGGATCATTTATTGATAACGTACATAGTAAATGCAATGTTATATTGAAGGACGTGGAGAAAATGGAACAGCTGTATTCCAATCAATTGGAAATAAGCCTCATTAATAATATTAACCATTTGTTGAATTGAATACAGTATCGAGCTGGTATAGTCAAACTTTAGTGTGTCATCGTGTTTCGGAGAGAAATCTGCGACGAGATGTACAGGGAATTAAATTAAAAAAAGATGACTAAAAGCATACTTTCGTTTGACAGTAATATTCCAAACAAGATATTAAACGGATTCTTAAAACGGTATGGTGATATTAAACATTTAATTGCCAATAAATCACCTTATCATGAGACTAAATCTGGACAGATCATAAAATAATGATAAAATGATTCAATAAATGACGTCATTTTAAGACGTCAGACCAAAGTTATTGTAGGCGTTAATTGCTACCTGGGGTGATAATGAAATTATAGATGAGTTTGGCTAAGTATTACTCTGCATGAAAATGCCTTAATCTTTTAATTGTTGCATAAAATTAATTAATTTTGATAGGACATAAAATTTTTTTCACCAGAGCTTGCCAATGCCCATGGAAGCTATTGTATTGCTATTTCAAAGCTATTGTAAAATAGACATTTGGCTTTTGGATACATTTACCCTTTAAAAATTTCATTTTCATGACGCTTTTGTTGTGACATGTTACATTCATAAAGTAACTACGCAGAAAGTATTACATGCTCGTACTTTATCACATTGGTTATACGCAAAAACTGTAATAAACTGTAGTTTATAGGATGGCTGTTAGAGAAATGTTTAATATTTACCGGCAACATCGGGCTATTTGGCAATACCATTTATTAGATACATCCCACATTCCACAAATATTACATTTAGTAAATATCAGACAGTATATTACTGAATTTCAGCCGTCGTTTTTATACACGCAAATTTGAGAAAAATAGAATTTTTTTAAAATTGAATACAATATGAAGTAGAATAAAGTTCCCAAAACACGAAATAATGATGCAAACATATGGTACATTGTAATGCATCAATTGAATGATGATGAGATAATGAAAGTATACATTTTTGGTATTTATTAATTTAGATATATTTCAATCAAAGATAAAAATTACAAATAATAGTGACAATAGAGTATACATAAAGTCTAAGCTGACAGAGACATGTACCTGTACTGTATTTTAGGGATAGCATCTTGTAATGGCTGCGGGGTACTTATAATGAGTCTTTATTTCTAGTGAGATTGATAACATTAAGACATCATTAAAATGAATTCAGGTGAGGCTAACACTAACGATTTCAACAACATCATCATAGAAATATTAATATAATGATGTATGCCTAAGTACTCATCTAATATGCAAACTAACTTCATGTTTTATAACGAAGCTGTGCTGGATTTGCCACCACACATCTAGCTATTCAACAACACTTCCAAATAATGTGCACCAACTTTAATTAAGATATCAGGCTTTATAATTCGGTAAACCCTTAAAAGATTGCAACTTCTGTCCATGTAAATTACGGATGAGGAAAAATCACCGTTGGAGAGCCATGAAAGTTTTGAGGTGGACCTTAGAAATGCTATTGATAGAGGAAGCAAAATAAAAAAAAATAATGTTGATTGTAAATTCTCAACTGTATGTTAACTGTATCAAATCTGTAACTCAGAAATCAACGTATTTGTCCGTTAGCTTTAATTTAGTTAACCTTTTGGTCTGACCTGGAAATATCATTTGACATTTATGATTTTTAATTTTTCTTGAATGTTAAAAAAAAAAACATACTTATTTACGCTTCCTATATATTTACCTGGTATTTGTCTTCGCAAATATAAGCATTTGACGTAGAATGAATTTAGGAATGCTATAGATAGAGGAAGCATTCTTCTGACCCATTTAAAGGAAGAGTATGCATTCATGCATGCAGCTACTGTGATACGTTGAGGAATCCTTTCGTCCTTTATAGTGGCCCAGTAGCTAAAAGTGTTGGCATCAACTTTTGTAGTCTGGTTAACGTACCATATAAATGGGTACTGGAATCCAGGGTTTGATACATCGATCCATGGACACGATAATTCATTGATGAGAAAAGTATTGACCAGAAAATGGTGTTTTTCTATGGAATCAACCACTACTAATCGTTTCTTAAACGACTGACAATTAGTAAATGCTGTTTGCCAATTAACACCTAGTTGGTTATATTGAAAATTGTTACAGTTATAATCAGGGCTAGGCCGCATTTCCTTCGACGTGTTGGTTGACATGTCTTCCAAACTTCCGTCAGTTGTTTCTGGATGACGTTGTCCTAGAACTTAAAGAGTGAACAACCAATTTTCAGTATTAATACTTTAACAGGCAGTGTTGCTAAGGGTTTTTTGCACAGTTATTTCATAAAATTCAGCTTCAATTGCGATATTTACTTTCCAGTGGATAAAAATGATAACTCTTGCTTGAGATTTTCATTTAAATCCACAATGAAAGGTAGTCTTGGAAACCATTTACCAATTCGAAAATGGGATTGGGACAGGGATGAGTTCTTTTCTAAAATGTTTAATAATACCAGTTCCATTCCATATTATTGGACAATTTAAAGATTCTAGGGAATTCATTTCAGACTGTTCATAAATGCACGTTATTGAGTCCTCAGCATTCCCTAGATCAAAGTCCCTTGTCAAGTTATTCACTGTCATGGTTCATTCACACTTATTTTTGGTAGATTAATTTTCGTTTTAATCTACGTTTGCATTGTAGTGCATTACAATTCTTGTTTCAAATTCCGGATATAAGCAAAGAAACGTGTAAAGAATACTGCTTAATAACTGCAACCGCCGAGACTTATCTAATAATCGAGAAAATGTTCTTTGTGTATGTTTTTGAATCTTGTTTTGTTGTAAAAGAACAGAAATGATGGATTTTCTGCCAGAATGCCAAAATTGAAAAAAAAGTTTACGCTCGGTTTGCTTGCAAACCCTTTACCGAATTCAACATTAACGACAAGTCGACAACTTTTGTTCTGTAGATAGAGAGAAAATGAACTCTTGACATGACTTTTCACGTATCGGTCGAGAAGAAAGGGTGACACATTGATGCTTTAACTTTACTTTGGTAAATACGCAATAGCAATGAATCGTGAAATATATGACAACTTATCTGAAGTAAGTCCAATTTTAGAAGTCATTTTGTGAATGTGTCCACCAAATGAGCACTCTGAAATTTCTGACTGTAAAAAGTACTAAATCACACGGAGACACAAAAAATCTTTTACAATAGCACCTTTAGATAAAAGCAAATCCACATTCGTCACATTATAATTTTCAAATAGTTGGATCAGCAGTTTCCAATCGATGCATGCCACGTTATCCAGAGCCTCTTCATCCACCAGCATTTCAAGTGTTTCTTTAAATCTTTCATCTGTGAATTTGTAACAACTGGATGCAGAATTTTTCACTTTTATAAATAATGCTGCTTGACAATCCAAATCCTGGTGACATGCAATGGTACAGCCCAACCTATCCAACGATTTCACCACCGAAATCTCGTTCAATTCATTTTCATTAAGAGTTACTCCAAATAAACACTCGATTCTTTTTGTTTGTCCAATATGCCATTTAAAACGACCACTTGATTCATGTCAAAGTGGAAGAACATTACCAGAACACAAATATTCATCTTTAGTTAAGCTAAATAATGTAGCTTCAATTTTAGCTGATGTTAGCGTTTTCTGGTCATGAACCAAACGTTTAACTATTTATACAATCTTCTTCTGGCATATTCCCATGAATTGAAAAAGCTTACGAAGATTGACATATTTTGCAAAATTCAATTTCTACAGTCGGTGTCATTTACATTCGACATGGGCTCTTGTTAAACCTGCCACCTTTGTCCTTTTTGCCATGTCATACAATGAAATCATATTTGATTAAAATGTAGATTTGAATGAATTAAATAAACCACAGTCCTTCTCGATGGAGTATTAACATATCAGAATGACATGTATTTGCATAACATTGACAGATCTGACATCATGATATGCAAAAGACCTTTAATCGATAAATGCACTCGTTTTGCTGAGAAAGAACGATCGTTAAGTTGTTGACAATGCTTTTGTTTTATGACTGTTTTATACTTTATTAAGGAGTATAGTACCGGATGTTACTAATGGTTACTAAGAAATTGAAATTTATATATCCCTGATTTTTCTGATTTGCAATTGGATTTTGTGGTTTATGCTTTACTTTGATGTCAACTTATGTAATCTTAAAGCCGGGTCTCCACCAAGACGTACATTGTACGTATATACACATTTTACAGACATATGCAAAATGCATATGCATATGTTTCAGCCGCCGTTTTGTAAATTTATGTAAATATCAAAATTGTATTTAATAGCTGTACAATTTTGATATTTGCATATATTTACAAAATGGCGGCTGAAACAAACCCGGAGGGCAAACTACTTTTTTGCATATGTTTGTAAAAACGTGTATATACGTACAATGTACGTCTTGGTTGAGAGCCGGCTTAAGTTTTAAACTGTATTTGCATGTTGTACTGATTTAATCGTGAAGTTAAATAAGCTTAGCTAGTGTAATTTTAGATCTTTTCATCTAATAAGTATTTCATGAACATTTCAGGAAATGTTATCATTTTTATAGAAATCAAATGAAAATATAAAGTATGGTAGTTATATAGACTAACCTTCTTATATCTGCTACGTTGTTTTTGAAAGCATTAAATTTCGTGGTGGAATTTTTAAACATTTATGGATCGTCATGAACGATTTTGACATATGAAATTTATACGAAACCCATCATGAGTGGCAAATTCCAACGAGCTTTGCAAAGTTATAGTTATTTCTATGATAGCCAATACTTTTTGCCGCAGTCATTTTCCTGTATCTGTCATCTTGCTTGACCTGCGCCCTCCACACTCCAGTAAACAACGTTTCTATATTCTATTGATTGAAGGCATGTCCAAGAATCTAAGTTTTAATTAAATAGAACATAGAATTTTTTCACGATTTTATGAGGTAGGTAGAAATAATGACCATAATAAGTCTCATTTAGGAAGTTTATGACATTTATAGAAACTTGTGTTAATTAAATTCACGAAAGAAATTTTCATGCATATAAACGGAAGCAGGATGCAGCTAGGTTGTAAAGCTAACATGAAATTAATCTTTCTGCTGTTAGATCCTTTGCCTTATTATGCTACTTAATTGTCTTCCATATACAACTATGTATAGTTAATGTCATTTTTGATAGGCACAGCAGATGTGCCCCACACGCGAATGAAGAAAGACGTCGTGAAAGTAAATGGAAATTTTATTAGAAAGTTGCATGGCTATAACGCTGTTAACTTGGGAAGAGTTTGCCGATTGTCATTGGCCATAAGTTTTCAAAGCTGTTATTATAAGGCTCTTTCTTTATAGCTTCATAAACGAATTGTTGAATGCCATGTGTATTGTTCAGCAGCAATTACTACTTGACATAGTAACCATTCGCAGAAAACTTCTATATCCGCAAGATGAACCGTGATTTGGCGAGTAAAACAAATTAATTAATCAGAGCATGTAAGTTTATGATGCCTTGTGATAATGCATTCATTTCCCTACTGATAGGTGGCAGTTTATGATATATCTGGACTTCAATCGCTCTACAGGTTTTATATGGTTTATGTGATGATGACTCATGGCCTGATGACATTCAACACAGTGATGCACTCGTATACGTATTAATTATTAGATTTAAATTGTAACTAATTTTTTTTGATGAGTTTCCAGTTAGAAACTTCTCTGAAATTTTAATGATTTTCGGTGACATGGAAGACATTGAAAAAGTTTGAGTATTTCACTTTTAAATTTTACTGAATCATATATGTTGGATCAAAGGAATTCAGGTCATTGCCGCACTTTGACCAATATAAACCTAAGTAACACTTAATATTTGATAGTAGAAATTCATCCATTATTGAAAGACATCATTGCTTTATCAGTGCCTCTTTCACTTTATCTTCTTGTGTGAAACTTGTGTTTATAAGAGTCCTTTTGCGATTTCGATATGATGCCACCAGAAATTGTTTGAGAAATATCGACTCAAACCTACATCTAGCTTGTTTTTATACCTAGATATGTTTGCCACAAACCAGTGACGCTTATAGAATTTTTCTGTATTTTTTTTTCAAGCAGGATGCGAAGGATGTCATCATCTTCATCCATTTTTATATTTTTGCTCCATTTCAGCTAAGCTTCAGTTACACGAATATCTCGCGTGCTTATATCTATCCGTATATTCTTTGTTTTCATTAAACAAAGTTATTTTAATAAAATGCCATGACCTAAACCTACTAACCTACATGTTTAACACTACAAAATAATGAACAAACTGCAGTTGTGAACTTGCAAGAAAAAGATTAGCAGTTAAAACAAATTTTTTTAGATTTAAAAAAAAAATTTGTGTTTTAAATTTAAAATACTAAAAGCATTATGCATATGCGGTATGTTTTAATCATGCCACATAAAAAAATAAACTTCTTGAGCAAAAAATCGCACCCATATTGGAAATTCCATGTTTAAGACTGGTATGCTACTGAGGGGTACTGAATCAGGGTAATACATATTCTATTTCGCCGAAATATTCACATTGGGTGGTAGAGCTATGTCTCAGAAATACTTCCAAACAACAACTCTTAAAGTATTTGGCTTATGAACCTCTTTTACATCCTTAAAACTATTACAGACCCATCCACACTCTTAAAATACACCTTAATAATTTTTAAGTACACTTTAATCATCATGTTTAATCTAAACCTACATTTATTTTACAGAAGTCGACTCAATGGACACCCAACATCATTGTAAATTCCATCGTCGCAATGCATGCAAAAAAGGACCAATAGTATGGAATTTGTTTGGGCAATTTGTTTTGGAAACTAATTGTCTCTTGCATCGCACAGCATAAAACTATTTGTGCTCCAAAATAGTTTGTGATTCTTGCTATTCTCCCCTTCTCTGTTTTGGGGAAATGTTGGACGGTAGTTCTACTAAATTACATGCGTTGTCTCTATGACGTCAGCGTGACGTAGGCAGGCATACAGGCAGCCCGCATCGCTCTGCAACTGCTTTCAGGAGAGAGTGAATGGATGCTGGAATTGGATCTTTGGCAGTGTGATTTTGTGCTGCGGCAGAGATCCAGCTCCCTAGCTGAGTTCTGCTCCAGGAGAGGTACTACAGCTGTTCAGTGAAAGCGAAACTCGGGTCGGTCGTTTTCTCAACATTTTATGAACTAGTAGAAAAATGTTCTGAGAGCGTGTTGAAAATGTTTTCCATCCAAGATTTGAAGTAAATGACATCCCGTGGAATGGTCAGTATCTAGTTACACGTGGATGTAGATAGGGTCACCCATGACGGCTGGATCGTCCTTAGGTGATTTTAAATCCATGGTGACCTGTAATGAAACGAACTTGATTTATGTCGTGAAAAATGGGGCTGGATGCGGAGGGGATTCGGGTGTCAATGCCACCCATTTGCCCCCTCCTGACATTGAGCAACATTTGGAACAAACCCTCGGACCTCGTCATCTACCTTACAACAATCTCATACCGATCACCGTTGTTTATTGCATCATTTTCATCACTGGGATTGTCGGAAATGGCATAACCTGCTTGGTGATTATCAAAAACCAGTATATGCAAACGGCGACCAACTTCTATCTTCTCAACCTGGCCATTGCAGACATGCTCACGCTTATTGCTGGTAAGAAATCATTTACTTAAATTGCTTTTTATACTTAAGTTAATCAGTAGAACCCCTTTTAACCGGCTATCCAGCCAGCTTAACCGGCTGCTTCAGAAGGGTACAAAAATGAAATTGTATCCAAACTTTTTTTAGTGAAATTCATAGCATGTAAATACACCTGAACATACAACAATTGCATAGATACCCTTCTGCTTTTTGAGCAACACGAATCGAGGACTACAATTTTTCAGGAATTAAAAAAAATTAGGATTAATTTTATAAATATGCTAATTAGGAATCAATAGTATATAAATAATAAACTAAACATGTTACTAAGTGTTTTTATGAATCTTATTATTGTTTTTTATAAACTCCGGAAGTGGGGTTCTGTTGTAATAGCGACATTTGTATTTTTGTTTGACAAAGTAGCCTTAACGCATCCTTGAATTGCAAATTAAATTTATTTTATTTTTTATCATATTTCTTAACCCTGCAACAATGACAATTTTGAAAAGTAACAATACACTTTATGCACAATAATAATTCTATTAATACACATTAAACGGGAAATGTTTCCCCCATAATAAATTGTTGTTTTCACAACATATCATCGGAATTATGAATTCAGATCGTTAAAATGGTAAACGATTTTCGGGGCATTCTTTCACGTTCGATTTTAGATGACTTCCTCCTACATCCATTAGATGTCGGGCAAAAATGATTTATTATTTATATCAGAAGCACATAAAGCACTGCAGGTATAAGATTTACTACTCTCTTAATTGTCTGGAGCAGTAGCCTTTAGTAAGCTGATGTATTGAATAATTTATCTGCAGGATGCCTAACTAATAGGAAAGTTTAACGCTCAGAGGCAGCGATAAGGAAGAATAAAATCGATTAACCTGAATTAAATATCCGTAAATCCACAATCCTGTAAACAAAAAAGTTTTATGGACTTGAGTGGGCGATATTATGCAGTTTTATGCTTGAATTCCGAATAGTTTGTTACATTATATACTGTGGGGGCATAACGTGTGTTGAGTTCGAAAAGTTTTCGAGTTACAGTATTAGTTTATTACGAGATATAATAGTGTTATATTCCATGCCTTCCACTTGTTCGTATAAACGTGAAAGACCTGCGTGGGATAATGGGATTCTATCCCAGTAACGTGCAGTTGTATTTTGATGAGTTGACATGTATAGTTGACCTTTTCCTCTCTTTTTACGAAAAGTTTTTTGTTAATGAACACACTAAAATTATACGTTCATTATACAAACTAAACATAAAGCAAGCTGCTCAGCGGTTCTTATATGTTAATTTTCTATAAATTATACATGCATATATATATACTATACAGTGTAAAACATTTAAACTGACATATCTAAATATGAGAAAACAAAGCATTTGATTATCAAATGCTTCAGGCCATTGTTTCTTGCTTTCGATGGGGAAATAGAAGACCAATATTCTCCCTTCCAATGTCAATAATAATTCTTGTTTTAATCGTTTTTTAAGTGCGTGCTTTGTTTGCCTCATCCTATATAAATAACGAAATAGTTTTATAATGCAAATTGTAATTACCTGACATGACATATACTGTAACTATACCGTGCATGCTTTCGAATATTATCATCTCTATTTGTACACTAATATGAGGCAGTACCGGATCGACTCTTAAATTCGTAGCTAGAGATGCGCCTGTTTTTCAAATAACGTTAATATGATATCAAGGCATGGTTGAAGTTATGTGTTTCTTATAAAAGTTCGTTTAATAAGGAAATCATTGCGTTAACTCATTAAAGGCTGAAACAAACTACAGCATAAAGATGTTTTAGAGATGTAAATCGATAATCATAAAGGTAAACTGTTTGTTATTAAAGGCCAAGAAGGCAATATTCAGCCCTTGCATAGCATCGTTATTGGGATTGAAAGAATCGGAGGGCAGAATCTTCGACTAGGCTTTCTTCTGTTCATACAATACTCCCTATTGTTTGCATCTTGCTGCTTATCAGATAGAAGCAAAAAAGATCGAAGTTAAAGACGGCCAACGCAGTATAGAGCGGGGAAAAAAGTAACACTTTTTGTATCATAATTAGAAATTGGTCAAATATGGACGTACTATGTATGGCCGTCTATAACGCTATAATAGGTTTTGGAACGTTGTCAGTTGATGTCCAATTTTGTGAAATGTAGAAATGAATTCCTAAAATCATGGTTATGATAACGGATAATTCAGCGAAAACTTAAGAAAGGTGGCAAGGGGGATTTGAATATATAGTAAAACGTTTACATCTACTACTCGTTTACATTTAGTAAGCATTTCTTGAGGACAGAGCTTCTAAAATAAAGCGGTGCGACTTCTTTTCAGATGATTTTTTATTCCTTTGAAAGGGCTTATTTATATGGAAACTTAATGGAAAAATGCGTACAATCATTGCATCAAAAGCTTCACTGATTTCAAAAAAACTTCCCTTTGAAATTGGATAATGATTTTGTTTTTTGAAAAACGTATTCGCTATTTACAGCATACGCTTCATTACACTGAGAAATAGTACTTTCCCATTTTGAAATTCTTGTGACGAAATACGGAAACTAGTAATAAACTAAGTCTATTTCCGGAAAAAACCCTCCAGTAGGTTAGTTAATTGAATGGTTTCTAATATTTCAGAAATATAGTATGATGATGTACAAATCTAGGCTGCTTGTCTTGGATGTAGGTGGTATTACTTCTATTGATACGTTATTCACGCCGACATTTAAGTATGACGTTCATCATTGAATAACATCCATTAGGTTAACTTTTCTAGTTTGTCGCTTTTACATGCAGGGTAATGTTTATGTTACGAATAGCACTAATGCAGGAAATACGCATATCCGATTTACTGCTACATGTATACATGTATATTCAGTATACTGAATATCCTTAGGCTTACAGCTGATGATGGTTAAAGTTATACATGTACGTTGAGGGAGACATGACATGTTATTGAATCACAAAACTTATTTGAAAATGTTACCATATATAGCATCATCTAGTGAGTAACCATTAAGGCTTTATTTAGCCATTTATACACAGCGTCACGCAGTCCATTAAAATTTATATGTAATCAATTGGAAAACTAATCAATATGATTGGAGAAGACGGACCCCTATGGAATTAAACACCTAACAAGAGCCCTCAGGTGGCAATATATTCATCATTTAGACAATCTTCATTATCAAGTCTGTCTTAATTCCCACTAATTGGGATGACATAAAAAGTTGTAACATGAATTATGTCACATTTTCTTGCTTCAATGGTGCAGAGTATCACATGGTACTTTAGTACTTCTGTCTTCGTAGTTTTTTAATTTACCCCGACAGCTGATAAATGCAAACTAATAATCCTACTTTGAATACATGTATTCGACACAGGCTTTTCAATGTCTCTTTATATGTCTGGACAAGTTTTAATTATTAGTCTGAAGCAGTATGCTAATGATGCATTTTTAACAAAGGTATTCGCAAATTCTACTGGTTAGAGACAAATGAAAATACCTAATCCAGCCTGACGTCTACGTTCTCAAGGGTTGTGTTTAGCACAATAGCATTCATAAAATCATGTAGTTAAATACATAAGCATGTTGTAAAGCGGCAACCAAATTTGAGCAGCATGAAAGATTGTTGCAACTTTCTTATAAACGGATTAAAAGTCTGAGGTCTAGCGCAAGAAGATTGATTTATGGTATATGGAAGAATCCATGCAAGCATAGTTTATAGGTTTCCAAGATGAAGATATGATCACATATAGGCATCCTTTCTTCTTGACAAATGCTGCCCAGTCACCGAAAAAAATATTGGCACACTGCGTCCAGTGATAAATCCATGTGTGAAAGCGGTTCATGAATGGCTAAGTAGCTGCTATAGCCTAGACAAGAGCGATGGACCCATAAGTTATCAGGTCACTTGTTCGCTTTTCATACACTCAAGATTTCCATAGCATAAAGCCATTCTTTCGTAGAAAATTCGCAGCGTCTCCTGAGGTCCTTGCCTCGGCCTTTTACATACTTAACGCATAATTCAAGAGTCTCGTTGTCCTGATAAAGACAGTTAAGCGGTCAATAAGCACCAGGTGAGGATATTTTGCCTGCGAAACACGTATGTATATTCTTTCGCACAACATGAATTTAAAAAGCGTGCGGCCTTTGAGAAATGACGTCATTTGCAATGTTCGAGGAACAAGTTTTAATTTCAAAGTTTCATTGTATTTACGTTGTTGGTTGCATTTAACGACAGTGGGGCGATCAGTAAACTTGACATATTCACTTTATCACTGTACTTAAATCCGGAAAACCGGTTAAATTTGGCCCCTTAAGGGGAAGATAGAATGAAATTGCCCTATTTCTAGAAGAAAATTGAGAAAAACTAAAAGCATTGATCCAGCTGAATTTTCTTGCCAAGCAAGATCGATTCCAAACTTTGACACTGTGCCATAAAAAAGTAGGTAATAACATTGGGATAAGTTTTGTTTCGGTTTAAGCTTCGATGGGTTTAATTTATCTAACTTTGCCTTGAAATAAAATATGCAAAGAAATCAAACTAAAATGTTCCAATATAATTTTATTGGTTTTTTTATGCAAAGTCTGAGTTATGAATCTATCTCACTCGTGGAACGATTTTAGGGTAAAGGATGGTTTGTTTTTGTCAGTGATTAAACAGTATTCGTTTACATCTGCAATTATTTCGTAATTAAGAGAACAAATTTCAGAATCCTACATGGATGTCTTTAGAGCTACATGTTGTGTACTTTTTCTTCCCCATCTCCTGTGATACATTTGTAGATGACGTAGCAATACAAAAAAAAAATGGATTTCACTGGCATAAGTTCTCGTATAAGCCGATTTCAGCATTGTTGACCTATTTCAATGGTTTTTTTCCTACGCCTCGGTAAACAAAATGAAATTTTTTTGTTGCTTTATAAAATCTCGTGATGCCTAGAAAAATTCCATGGAATATTGCAAGAAATATTTAGCCCTTATTTAGGATGCCGTAATATATTCAGTATTTATACAATCAATTAAAAGGGTTTCTAGAGAAATCCCAAATAATATCTGACATTTAGTGCTCTCAACTTTTAGATGACCACAGGTTGACAAATGGAATCAGAAGATCAACTTTAGCGTTGAGCTTGTTTTTTAAATTAAATTTCAGATGCGCCTACGGTTGCACTTAACTTAGCCATTCAACATTTACATTATTCAAGCTTGATGCAACCTGTCAATAGAAAATCAGTATAAAGAGGGTGAGAAGAATGTGGACAAAATCACACCAAGAGAATTCATCACAAAGGAAAACAGGTCAACATTTGTTCAATTTACTTACTTGGTGCAACATTACTTTAATTAAGTAAATATTTGTAAAATAATAATTGGCAAAAATACACAATATATTAATTTGTGTTTTTCAAAAATAATATACGAAATGTTGAGTTCATGGTGATATAAGTAGCACAAAGAACAGAGGGACCCGCAGGATCTTAAAACCTCTTTTCCTGCAGAATCAATAGATTGATACTCGCGTTGTATGTTGTCGCTGGTGTTTATAGATTTTCTATATATTCTTTCAATGGGGAACGTTTTAAGATAGGGTATATATTGATATTTACAATGTGGAAATTTGTGGAAGTTTTACCATCTGGTTATCTTTTATAATACATATTCAATCGATAACTTTAAAAACGGTGGGCGGCATGATAAAGTATAAATGTTGTATTTACAGTACAGTGATATAAAAACAACATTGAAAATAAATGATTTAGTCCATTTTATAAAATGCAGCATTCTTTTTATGGCTTCAAGTGGTTTTTATGATTGTAGACAGTTGTAGATAGCAGTATTGCAACTTCAGACAAAATGTCAATATTCTAGATCTGAAAATTCTGATAAAATGAGGTTTGAAAAGATTTTAAATGAAGTGGTAATTTTAAAATTCATATGTGCCTCCTTATCATGAAGATGCTTTCATTTTTAACCAAGCATGTTCTTGTTCATATTATAAGTAAATAAATAAAAAGATTTTCTTATGTTTTACGATAAGAAACACAAAGAGTGATTAAATAACGTCTTATTTGTCTAGAGCATTTTCACCGCGATAATCTCAATAAAAGAAAGAATCTGCCTTAAAATGTGCATTGAGAGAGATTTATACCAATTTATAGACTAGAAGAAAAGTGCGCAAATAATAACGATGCTATCTCAATTGACTGGTCTAACGGAGCATATACAAATAAATAGTGTATTAAAAACCAAGCATACATAAAAATACATAGGCGGCATGAAAAATGTCATCATAAGCAATACAACTTATTGATATTAACGAGTACAAGTTAGTGTCCTATTTTTGATCAATGCATTGAAATATAAATTATTCAAACAGCATGGTTCACTCTTACTTTTATATAATATTTTGTACGTTAGTAAAACGAAAATTATGTTGTATTTTTAGTAATTTATTATAAAGATAATTCATTACACAATGTATTTGATTTCGCTTTGATTTCGGTTACCATCGTGATCGACAAAGACACTAAAACCTATTATACTTAATTTATCTGAAGAAAACAGGAAATTCCTGGTATTTCTACTCAATTTCCGTCGTCGCCATGCTACTAAGTAAAGCATCCAAAATGACATAAAATGGAGAAGTAAATTAAGAGGTTGAGTATTACTTTAGCTGCATGAACAAATGGCAACCTACTGTTACTATGTATATGTTAATACCCATCATTCCATTTCACTAGATTTCCACATAAACTACTATGCACGTAGTTACTGCACCTTTGTCGCAAGAATTAGTTTTCTTGCTATAAGTATGTCATCAAATACCGGTGATACAGACTTTTGTATTAATACAACCAAGTCTTGGGTGATATCCGAATCGTCTAGACCCTAATTCAATACAAATAAAAAAAATAAAAATACAAAATACAAATAAAAAATTAACGATTCACAATTTCCGGAATGGTAAGCAAGTTTTGAATTTCACTAGAATGCAGTATTAATTCGCATTAAAGTTTTTCATGATTTTTAAATTCAGTTATGAGTTCTATATACATATAATATTACAGTCTAACGAATGGAGTGACAAAAACGAAACGAGCAATTCCATCTTTTAAATAAAAATCCTAGAATCTATGCATGCTATACTACAGGATTATGTTCTGGGAAATTCTCCTTAGTTAAAGTCATCTATTATGTTCTGTTATCGCAGAAACAGAAAGTTTGGCAAACTCCATTTTCACATTGTCATGAATTCCATTTATAACGTTTAAGGCTGTTGAATATGTTTACATTAAGCGTTGAAGCATTGTACGGAAAAGTGGCTGAAGTGGCGCTAATAATAACATAAGGCAGCAAAATGTCAACCACCGAAGGCACAATCGATATTAATTTAATAAAGGTTCATACACTGCCACCATGAGTAATGCACGGTATGAAACTCCTAGGCAAAGTTTTGTCTTTCAACACATTAACAGATAGGCTCGCTGTTCTTAAAGATTGACGTTTCACCTTAGTCATCGTTTGATGAAATTCATTGTTGTTTGCATCGTGAATAAACTTTTTGAGAATTTACAATTAACCGATAACATGCCCGATGCCCTCCATTCCATTCATCTCTTCGGATGCTCTCAAAAGTCCTGAATACTCTTTCACTTGAATCAAAATTGTGTACTTGGAATAAAGGATGTCAAACTCCTTTCATTAATCCAACACATTATAACTTCCATTCACAAAAGACTTTTTTTGTCAAGCAAACATATTGTCATAAACGCTTATGATGGGCTCAAAAGCTAAACATCAAGTTATGGACATCTGTTCATTCCTTGTGATAATAAATCCGTCACATTGTATAATTCATGTAGCACCACATGGGACTTCATACAAGTTGTCTTATTTCCATTGATGCTCCCTACATGCCCATTGTTGAATCGAAATGAAAATACACGCGAAGGAGCTATTGCAAGTGTCACATAATTTTTTACTCTGATTTTATGAGGAAACTGTATTGCCTTACTGAATAGTCGTTGTCCAGAAAATGAAAAGGTCACAGCTCCCTCATATTTTCTTTTTCACTCGAGTGACCTAAAAGCTTAATACATTTTTTGTGTGAACCCTAAGGTCTAACAAAGGAGATAATAAATTTTAACGTCCATGGCAACTGCTTCGGAATATAATAGTAATAAGTTATTGAACCCTTAGTGTACTACAGCGTATAGACAACTTGCTCACAAAGTTAAATATGAGATGGTTAAAGCTCGTATTTCGTTTGGAATTTAAAAATTCTATTATAAACAAAATGCAAGTATTTAAGAGAAGGATTTGAGTACCCAATGAGAGGACAGTTTTAATTAAGAACATTCCGTTGAAATATTGAGAATTGGAGGATTGTAGTTTTAATGGCTCTGGTACGAAATCCAATTTAGTTAACCTCTTAAGCATGCAAATTTATATTGCATTGTTGGCATTAAGTGAAGCTATGTTAAAAGGTCTCCAATTTGTAATCGTTAGAAACGCGTATTTCACTAGAGTCGACTTTGGGCATTCCTGATAAAATGTTTAAAACGCCAGCATCCCATTAAGCTTGTTTTCAAAGGCCAAAAACACCATTATCTTGCCAACTGCTCTGTCATGCATGCATGCAACCATCTGCTCATTGAGCTGAACACAAGTGCATTTAAGAGGTGAATTACCCTTATATGCACGCGTTTTGTTTATATTCAGTATCCTGCATTGGCTTATCGGTACATTAATATGTATGCAGGTTGCGATAGTTAAAATTGTGCAAAGATTGATGGATATTCAATGTCAATTTAATTAACGATAACCACCTGAGTGACAATCGCTTGATGACATTGCATTGAAGGTCCGGATTTCTATTTTGGGTCGACTAGTTAAACTGATTGCTATTTATTTAGTATTTAATGTGGATTTTGGGATTTCACACCACTTGTCCAGTACTGGAGTCAGCTTTTTTTGCACGTCATACAATTATCAGAGAGGTTTGAAATGGCTAATTGGGCACATGTGCCATGTGTCATTTTTTCCATGGACAAAAAAGCACGAGCACTAATAAGCACTTTATTATACTTTTATTTGAAATGTATTGTAATTTCTAGCTATTCTAACAATGAGCAATCTAAATGTCTACATAAGCATTTGACCATCTCCACTCGTATTTCATTGCCAAAAAATTCGTATATTCATTTTGATATTTCCAGCTGCTTCATCGGCATGCTATTTGCAATGCTCAAGTGAACGGAAAAATAGCACCCTCGATGAAACGTGGAACAAATAGTCATATCTTTTCCTTAAGCTCAAAGCGTGAAACACTAGACTTTTCTTTATATTGATTTTCTTGGACTGATATTTGCCTATTCGTTTTCTTTTATTACAAACGTCTCAATTACTTATAATATACATATCTTACCTCTGCTTGCTAATGCAACAAAAAGTCAAATAAAATTCTCAGATGAAACCTCTCAGAATGGATTTTGTGCCGGAGGTGTTGTTCATATCCGAATGTAGATTACTACATGGGACGTATACACAACTTTTTATTAAAATATCTTGCAATATGCATGGATTGCCATAGTGTGAACTCGTGCAAAGAACTGGAAATCGTTTCTCACGCTGCTTATTTATATTGAATGAACTCTCACAAGTGCATTTATTCGTGCATTTCAAGTTCTTCTGACACCAAATATATATTAAACATTATTAAAAGAAACCATCCCGGATAAAAATAAAATGACGTTTATACCATTGATACCAAATTTAATTAATGCCTACATAAACATAAATTTGTTGAGCTTTAACAAGTTCTTGCAGATCTTTAAATATTTCTTAAAATACACATGCAGGAGTTGTTTTTTCGTGTAACATTCATTTTTTTTATTCATTTCCTGAGTACAACATTAGGAGTTCTGCATGTGCATATGTATATACAGTATTTCCCTTATAACGGCTATATATATATATATATATATACGGCCCTTATATCTATGCATTTATCTAAAGTGGTCTCTAGAGTTTTAAACGAATCATATTGACCTTAATCTAATTTTGGAAACCTTATTTGGAAAAAAATGATATCCAAAAATAACTTTGATATTGCATTTATTGGGATTTATAACTTCTATATGTACGAATCAATAACATAAACTAATTCCTTTCTATGATGTTTACCAATGAAGCATGTATTTCCTTGAATCTAATGTTTACTTTGAGCAATTTGTTGATAACAAACCATTTGTTATACAGAATGTAGAATGCTTGTTAGTTTATTATTTACATTAAACCACGATATTTCAATTGAAGATATTAAATACATCAAGTAATTATTTAATGTTGTAACTTAAATATTTGTCTTTGAAATTATGTTTGATAAGAAAATAACATGTTTCATCTGAAAGATTACAACATATGTTTCATCTGAAAGATTACAGATATCCACTATACAGTATATAAACTAAACAGATTATAATAAAACCGTGCAAAGCATTGTGGTGGCCGCGTTGAATGATTTTACAATTTTGACCTTTAATTATTTTGTTATTACCAGCTCACTACTTCAAAGTTTCAAACTCTTCGCACTGTTTTTGTAGTTATTTCCACATTTATACAGCATACTTCTGCAGCCGATTGGCCTATTAATTAGTGTGAACATTTTCTCTCCTTACCTCTTCTATTTATGGCAGATTTCTCTTCTAAATAAATACATGCCATTATCTTAAAATATGAAATTATGTATTTCGCTAAAATATGCACTCTTACATAAAATTATATTCAGTGCACGCTTTTATTCACATGTTTGAAGGAAATTGCGTGTGAATAATGGTTTTTATGCCTATAGCACATTATAGTAATTGCTAAGGTACCAAATAACGAAACCTAATTAATTATAAATGCGTGAGACTTTGATTCTCTGTAACTTCCTCCCTCTCCCAAAGTCTTATGAAATAATTCCTAATTCATCCTATTATCATGTTTTAAAAATGATGGATCGAATGAAATAAAAATCCACCTATCTCTTTCTTTATTCATGCACGCAATGATCGTATGCTTTGTCATGAGATAAGGTTATGGGATAATAACATTTACTTTATACTAGGCACACCATGCTTTACTCATAACCTAGTTCTTTATAAACTCCTTTCGTTGTCTCGTCTGAAGTTAACTGTATGCCAAACTTTTATGTTCATACCAAATTCATATATGAGTCAGATATTTGTATTAATAACCCGGAATTGACACAATTCGTTTCCTACCTACATTTTGTGTTTCCCACTGAGAGTGTGAAACTAATTCAGTTTCAGTATACAGAAAGTTAGAATCTCTCATATGTTTACAAAGCGAGTCCAGCATGGGTGAATCTAAATTACTTGGGATTTATTATTGCATGTGTGGGTTGACTTTCCATCTATAGAGCAACAATAAACAATTTTCATCAATCGAGGCACATATCTCACCAGTGCAGTAACTTTTATATATAATTATAATTTGGAACATTGATAAATAAAAGTATAGGTTGCCTAAGTTATGTGGTAAAATAATTTTATGGCTTTTCGCAAATGATGTTTTTTCACGATTCATAGATGTGTATTATTATACATGCACAATATACTCGTAGAATGAAAATATATGTATTTACAGTATATATTTAACAGAAAATGACATCTGACTTGTTCGGTAAACCTTCAAGATCTTCTATTTACACGAACTGATGTACACCAACATCAAATATCTTTTATAGGAGGCTCTACTATAGTGCTGTAGTATAGCGTAAACTTAATTGGCCAATTAATTTCAATGATGTTACACAGCGTTTAACCTTCGTATCGTCACCTCATTTTCAAGAGACCACTTCTACCGCCTCTAAGCATTTCATTTTATTTGAAACTTGATTCTGCTCTTTTATTGGTTTTAATTACCGGTTAAATGTCAAATTGCGAGACTGTTATGCTTCTGTGAAGATGATTGATTTACTGATATCTCTTAATTAATACGCACATTCTTGAAATTTAATTACCAACTTCTTTGTTAACTTGTTATAGTTTGAGAAAGACTTGGAATTTAATTAATAAAATTCTTAAACCAGGGTTCGCTAATTAGGTCATTGGTGAAGCTTACCTCAGTATATGCAATCCAATATCGTATTACCAGATTACAAAAAACCACAGAAGTGAAATAGACAAATAGGAACGTTTGATCTTTTTAGAGTTAATATACTTTTAAAAAAACATTTTTGTTAACCCTGTCAATAAAGCTTTCTATGAATGATGTAGGCTTTCTATATAAAACCATAAGCTTTACACACTTAAAAAGAAATCTATCTTATACTATAGCCTCAAATACGCAAATAAAATTTTAGTGCTGCCTATTTCAAATATGCTTTCAGAAATCATTAGCAGTGTAAAAATGGCGTGTTTACCATAAATAGAATGAAACATTTCAGCTAAGGATGCATTAATAGTACCTGTATATATTACGTGCATCATGATACTTTCAGAAAAAGAGCTTTCATAGCTTATCTTCAAATTTCAGAAGCATACTTAGCGAAAACCGAAAAGCTAATATTAAAATGGTATTTTATTGGTGATGTAGTTTCGTGTTGTATCCTTCTTGGCACGATATGAGGTACTGGGATGTAAGATTAATGAACGTTTTCAAAGTAAATTGGACGAATTTTTTGCCCCTTCAGCGAAGAATTTAAAATTCTGAACACGTACATAAGTGTAGTCTTCAAAAAACTCGTGACGAGAAAGAAGGGCACAATACTACTATTCAGTACGTGTTTTCGGGATACTTGATTCATCGTCATGTAGACGTTAGAGGCAAAAAAAGCAATATAAGAAGCTCGAGATTCAATATCTGCAGCATTTTGAAAGCTTCTTGAATTTGACCTTTTAAGCCAATTGGAAAAGGTCAGACTGCGAGATGCGGCTAGAGAGAAGAAAAATGTGCCTGCAGACGAACGTGTCATTTTTAAACTGAACATATTCTATTCTTTATTTATGCAAACCAAACCATATAGTATCGATTTGTTTTCTCGGAACAATTCCCTAATACATTTGTACTCCATATCAGCCAGGTCAAATATACACTGTATATAGGTTTCTGACAGTAGTTATATTTGTCGTTGATGTTAGAAATGCACGCAGGAGAGTTAGTCAATGTTGTTATACTTTTTATGTATTTGCATTTTTATCATCTGCTTTTTCCATCAATGAATTAAAGCAAATTTGGTTCAGTCAAACTGACTTTCAAAACTTGTTTCTGTTGCCTTTACGTTAATCGCGACACTTTCATTTGAGCATTGACTAAATAATATCATTTGGTTGGTTATTAAATGCATGGTCACAGTGCCTTAAAGACAAAATAAAACCCTTATAGTGATTTAAACAAATGCGCTCAACCGTTTGTTTGGCTGGAAGGTGTATGTATACTGGTAATTCCATTACTAGCTTTCTGCATAGGCAAGCATTGATCGAAAACTTTAAAATAGGGGGACATGATTTACTCAGACACTTTTGAATATTCATGATGCTAATAATTTTAAAATTAGTCATGGTTCTGAACAGATATATTAAGTTTCTGTAGTCTCACTACAGAAAACATTTGTTTTCGAAGTGTCACGAGTGATGAGATTTATTTGGGTGAAAAGATACATTGCGGATAATCATTCACTCATCCTTGCGTATCTTAATTAGCCTTATCCCGGTTCATAAAACAGCTAACATTTTCTTGTTAGCTTATATATACACATTATGTAGATATGCAGTACATAGATTAATTGATATTTAATTTGTAAGATTGGATCGTTACATTTCCGCTAAGATTTTGTTTACCGACAACTTGAGTTTGTCAAGTTTTAGTTTGAGTTAGTTTTGTCAGTTAACACTTAAGTCGCTTGATTTTCAGAAGTAAAGATTGATCCATATCATGAACATGTGCCATTGCTAATGATGAGATTCAGCGGTTCTAACAAATGAACAAAAGGATAAAGGAAGGAAGGAGAACGAATATCGAACGAATCCGAATGAACAGTGCGCGTTGTAAAATTCGCCATATGAAAAGTTTTTATTTTTTCGATTATTTTTGTATTAAATTTTCCTATAGTTAATTTTATCAATTAACTGGATATGCATAGATTAATGTTTTATTAATATCCTTTAAGCGTTTTTGAATATCGTATATTTTATTAACAATAACCACAACTTTAATATATCATATCCACTATTCCGATGGATTATACTGACTCTCCTTTCAGCTGCATTTTGTCCAACGAATTTGAAATAATTGATCAATAACTTATGAATGCCGAATTCATTCTGCAACAGCTGAAACCACAGCGTTTATAATGCCCATGCCAGTTGAAGTCACATCCACGTTACATTTGCTATGTTCAACCTTAATAATGTTTACCTATATTTAATGGTCATGAGTATTTGGTTTTAATAGTTTTTATTCAGCATTAAACACAGGGACAGAGTATGAATATGGTAATTGTCATTTAATATCTAGCGTCATGGTTTGTTAGCGATCAAAGCAATATGGCGTGACTAACTTGTAATTCAAAACACGAGTTTCGTATCGTCTTTTGAATTCATCTGGAAAACACATGCGAATGTACTGCAACATATGGCGGAAAAATAAATATGTATTCTTCGTTTACTGAATTTGGAAATAGTTCTCTAAAGTTCTAAATTGGGGGCCAACATTCAACTTAGAATCTTTTTTTTTAAGCTAGAGTTTAGCTGCTGATACATATTTTACTGAACACAGTGGCCAACCAATGCTCTACTATCCATATACACCAAGTGGCGAGATGAGCTGAGCTACATGGTGCCATGGACATTTAAAAAAAACTTCCTTCTAGATTTTGCTGAACACGTTTTAGTATTTTACTTAGAATTAGCACTCCTGAGTAACTGAGGGATATTAATAAAAAGACGTACTGAAATAATCATTTAAAGTCAATGACAATGTCCAAAGACAATGTATTTGGAGAAGGGATTGTACGCATTTTTTAAATATTTGAAGCGTCATCAATCATTATACAATCAAAGATTTGCATTATATTACCAGTCTAGATATTTCTAAGAGTAACATGACGGTCATGTGTGGACGATGAACAAATTAAAAAATGTAATAAAGTTGGAACGTGATAAATGCCTATGTCTAACTACACAAGTTTTAGCATTTTCAGTAACTTTGGTTCTAGTTCATTGCTCAAAGCTAATTAAAAGTCTTGTGCGTTTCAGTCATCGATCATTGTCAACTACTTTGTGATAACTGTCCATAGAGCACTCATGGCCAATGTCCATTTTGTGGTTTTAATGATGCGTTACAAATGGAACCACAATAGCGTACACTCTTAAAAAGTGAAAACATTAACTTTTCAGGTGTAAAATTTTCCGTTCCATGGGAGCTACATGCAATATGATACAACATTCATATTTAAATTTACACCCAAGGAAGGCATCGATGCGATAGGAGGCATGTTTTCTTCTTTGCCTTAACATTTAGTCGTCTTCCCGGCTGCATTCTTTGGAAATTAGAAGAGCCTATTCAAAATACGTAGTGTTAATATTACTCCGTTGCAGTATATTGAATCTGCTTAATCGTGAGCATCTCGCACGAAGACGGTTTTACCCTTTTGTGATCTTTTGAAGTAAACTTGATGCTCGTTGTTATGGAAATCCAGGCATGCACTTGAAATTTCAAAGAATCTGGATTAGAATTTAATGAAACATACATTCGATAATGATGTCTTACAAGCATTGTTCAAAACTAATCCTGCTCCGAGCTAGTACGTGTATATATCTAGAATGTATGCTACTGTGGTTTCAGGAATTGCTAACACATGAGGAGGAAATGGTCCCCAATCAGCCTGCCAACATTCTTACAATTGGCTGACATCAACAACCCTATACTAGAACTTGTTTAAAAATGTGCCAGTTAAGCACTTACTGTTTGCAACCACTTTGTAAAGTTTTCGTGCTTGGGTCTTTCAATTTCGTAATTGCATGCTATTTCGAGTCTTTCTGAATAAGCTAAAGCCGAATTGATTGGGTTCACTATAAATATGACGAACTGTATAAGTTGAGTATAGGTATGCTTGACTTTCTCATATTTTTTCTTCGTCTTTAATGATGGTTTCCTTATGGATCTAGCATTCTCCAATTTCTGTTGGAGTAGCAGTAAGTAAGGTGAGCATACAGCGGAATGTTCTAAGGACTTCTCGAATGTCCTCGTGCATTATAATACTGACTGATGTTTGATGATGGACCATATACTGACTGGAGTTACTTTATAGAAAGATTTTTTAAGATTTAGTCGTATCATGTCATGCGTTGCAAATTTACACAAAGTTCAGACAAAGTGTTCATCTTTATGAAATGTGTGTATGTTCATAAAATGTAAATAAGGTTTCCGTAGTGTACTTGTTATGTCTCCGATGAATTCAGTTCTATGTTCCTTTATAATCATATCAATTAAAAATGCTGCGCATATCCAGTGCCACCGTGCCACGTAAAGCTTTCCCTTAACCTGCAATGTCGTTTATGTAAATGAAAGACGTGATGTTGGCTCTTGTTTATCATAAGGCAGTGTGTACGATGGCACATTAACGTTGTCAAGTCAAAGGCAATCGCATATTTTATGATGCATTATGGTTGATGGGATTTATACGTTCATGTTGTTTGAAAGGAGGGACTAGTTGAGTAATCAGCGTTTGAATTAGCTTCAGAGAGAGATTTTTGAGATGAATTCCCTGCCAATACTTTTACAGTTGTTTATTAGACCATCATAGTATTTTGAAAATGAAAAGAAGGCTTTGATGAACTCATTTCTTCCAAGCCAGAGTTTATAATTAAGATGAATAAGCAGATGCAATAATATTTAAACAGGTCCTCTTCACGTCAGATGTATGAAAACGGTTCTTGTCAACGTTTCATAAAGCGAAATTTGTGATTGCAATTTGCAAAAGGAGGGAATAGTTGTTGACCTAAAAATTATAGTTTTCCATACATTTTTGTATGGCTTCTTTAAAAACGTGTTCCAAGCGAAAATAAAACGGTGCGTCTGAGCTCTTCGCTTTAACTCAAATTAGGAAAAGGTTCATCTATCCAATTTTTTACTCTCTCTAGATAATGTTTTGTTCAGTTTTATTCTTTTATCGCTCATCTTGTTTACCTCAACAAAACGAAGCGTATGGTTTGTCCCATAGGATCCCATAAATCGAAATGACCACATCTGTTCCATTAGGGGATAAATTTAATTTTGAAAATGAGAATGTTAACCTTAAAGTAATAAAAACGCACGCCATCGGTTTTAAAAAAGTCGATTTGACATCTTTTCAAATTGTGAAACTCCTTGGATCAAAAAACCCATTTATTCTCTTTAGCTAGATATGTTACAATCTGTCGCCAAAGATGCTACAAAACATATTTCACAATGAAGTCGACTTACAGTAGTGAGCAGCATGTATGCAGTCGTGTATCTATCAATCTTTCACTTTTTCTACTTACTGTACAGGATGTAAGATAAAGTCGACGTAAGATAACTTGTTGAACAGGCACCATTCTTTATACACATATCTGTAAAAAAAAGTTACCAGGTTGTTGTAGCTTAGTTGCCTGAAGGTTTCAATGCATGAGCGTTATTTGCATGCTAGATGGATACTTCAGCTTTTCATAATTTAGTAGCAATCGATGATATCCACACAGTTTGCTATTTTAGACTAACAGTAACAGGATGTAAATCGAATTTTCATTCTTCTTTGAAGACATATATTTGCATATAAGATTTAGAAGACTTTATTGAATTGATTTTGCTAATAGAAAAAACAACTGTTCGTGTTTCAATCAAAGGAGAACTCCACCCCATAAATTGCACCGACATACAACTGCGAGCAGATTATTTCCCAGCTAAAATTCTAACATTATTTTTTAAACTAAATAAATAATATTCAAATTTATTCAATATAAAATTCTGAACTCGATTGAAGATCTTGTAGAGACTGATCTTTGATGAGAAGCATTTTTCCTCTTTCTTGTACAATAGAAGTACCGATTATTTAAATATTGTCACTGACACAGAAACGAAATTTTTTGGAATATAAATTGCCCTAACATGTGAACTGCCCATGTACATTAATTCAGTATATACAGTATGTATGTATATGTAAAAATATTAATCAAAGTATTCATGCTATATATCAATCACTCAAAAAAGATTGATTGATAAAAAGTTTGATGTTATTGCTGCTCTGTGATATTCCTTGGTTGAAGAGAAGGATATTGACGGTGGATATAAGGTCCAAGAGTTGCATTTCCATGTACAGCTGTGACACATACTGTGACATGCCTTGTATCGATTGAAACTTATCTGCAGTATTCGAATATGCTGTACAACAGCTTGTGTTCTTGACCAATATGCACGTGAGTCATAAGTAATCAAGGATCGGAAATGGAAATCAACGAACCGGTACGTTGTCATGTACACTATTAATTTGGATTTATTCGGCAGAAAGTAGTTTTTGTTTAGCGAAGTTATTCCTAGCATTTTATTCCTGAATCACGGTATACTGAATGTTCAATACTGAACTCCAAACTTGCACCATTCCACGCCTATCTTTTCTCGCTTTCCATTAAAACGTAAATATTTGATGAAAAAAATGCTGTTGCCTATTGTTGGATTATGCTTAATCACGTTGATCTCTTGAATTATTGACTTGCTAATTCACTAAAGCTAGACAAAGATCTTTTCTCTCTCTGTTGAAAAGTCAATTTTCTGCATCCATTCGTCGTTTTCTTACTATACACATCACTTCTTTACTTTAAAGCTGGAGTACTTTTCATCAAGCATTTCTTTCATTTGGTAGCTTGATTTGAGATTATCTCTAAAGCCATATTATACAGAGTATTGTTTTTAAATTTGAGATTGCAATATACAACTGAAGATAACATGTATGAGCTACTGCTATTGACATCATATGGTTTATAAACACCACAAACTATACAAATATACATTAAGTAAATGCGTTGACATTTCTACAAACTCCAGTACGTTGTCAACAGCAAGTCTTGCAAGAAAAACCGAGTTGGAAGTTTAATTGAATGGAAACTATACATACTTGGAGCAGTGAGTGCAATATTATAATGAGCGAAGTGGATAAGTTCAATTTAATTTACTTAAAATTACGTTATTGAATGTGAAACAAATATTAGTGCAATTTATTTTCCAACAACTCGATGCCATATTTTCGATTCACTCACAGACGTTCAAGAATATATTTTTGTTTTCAGAATTCTCCAGCAGCATGAAATACTAGCTAAATTTCTAGGAATAATTTATTGGTAAAATTAAATCTTGGTTGATCGTAATCCACAACAAGCTGCTTTTTACCGCAAAAATGTGTCGTGAAAATTAAATTCGAAAATACAAGTAGGTTTCGTCTATTTTGTATAAACTGAACGTTGTCTATTTATAGCAGCTTTATCCCATGGCTGAAGAGGTTTATGCAGTAATTAATTTTATGGCTTCGATATTTTGAATATGTAAATTACTGAATGGAGGCTTAAACTTGAATCAACATTTTGCAAGCTGTTAAGCAATATTCGAGTTGCGTTATTCATTCATGTAACTTTGGCAATAATATGAATAAATTAAAATTAAAATCCTGAAATCTCAACTACAGAACACTTGATATTTCCCAATTTCCTGTCCGAATTGAGCATCCCTCAAATCATATGCTGCACAATGTTAATGTTTATATTTAGCCCAGTGTTATTTAATTTCACTAAGACAAGTTTCATGTAATCGAAATACATTTATCTTCATTGAGAAGTGAACCATCATTTCTTTTCCTTCTCATCAGGATAATTCACATTGGGATTGGCCATACAATGCATTATCCTTTAACAACTGGTGAACTCAATGCAGTTAACGTTTCTTGCTGTGCGTCCACGATAAGAATAGGATTTCAAAAACAAGAACCCCGTGGAATTGGTATATTGCTGATGCACTTATAATCTTGTTTCTACTTAACGACATGCCGTGTTTAAAAGGAACTAAGTTCACTAACATACAAGGATGATCTAAGTCTTTTATGTTAATGTGCAGTTGTGGAAGCCTTATTGATGTCATTTTAAGGGATTTTTGTGACTTTCGCATTTTGAAATGTGTATTGTTTTACTACTTATAATATTGTTGTTTGAGATTTTTCTAACCTAATCTGTTTCTGAATTATAAATCGGGGAAGATTTGAAAATGTTTTATGTGCGTTTCTATGAGCACGATTTCTTTTGGTTTCCTTTTCATTTCTATCATCCTTTCCTGATTTTTATTTCCTAAAGATTAGAGGCAGAAAGAATTGTATGCCTAATTTTGTTTATGATGTCATCATGCTTTCAACGTAGATGATGTGTTTTCCGTGTATTGCCTTTATACAGGATGAAAAAATAATCAATTTTGGATTTATTTTTTACTGCTGTATATAATGCAGGAATACATGCATTCATCAACAGCTATACACATAGCAAACTAGTACATGTATATAATGCGTGGTAATGTGCTAAATCTAATAGCAACCATGATACAAAAAAATTAGACATGCTAACTTGATAACACGCCCTGTAGTTGCTTTAGTCTACACCATGCCAGTATGTTAAACTTTTTTTTCTTCAAGTCTTGACTTTTAATGCCATCTCTAAATCTTGTTTATTACGAAAAAAACCTGTATATCAAGGAGGATTATTCCACGATGAAAATCCCCATACCGTAAAAGTACTGTCATTTCGTTTCATCATAAAACTCGATTTCCATATTACTTAGGCTTGAGCACTTTCCAAATTTAATTTGAATGCATTTCGTTGAGGATATATACAGATATTACCTCTTCAGAGGCAGCAATAACGAAATAGAAAAACGTGGTATTTCAAAGCAATCAGTGCATAGTAAACTTGGTTTATGAGAAATGTAATTAACGCTACTTTACATCGTGAATCTTGCTGTAATTAGTAATCCATTTTAATTACGTCCAAGCAAGAGCTATACTCCCATGGGTTTTGCGTGTTCAAATAAGTATATTTTTATTTCCTAAAATAACTTAAGGTAAATGTGGTTTCATTTGCCCAACTGTAAACCCTGAAACTGTTTATATGCAGTATATTTCAGGACTTCACATATGTTGGGAGGTGTGTTCTGGTTTGTTTAATTTGGCGAACCTTGAAGAAAAAAAACCCAAAATAGCTAAAATTCATGCATCACAGGCTTTCGGTAGGCAGAGTTTATGAAATTTCCAAGATTCTACCGTTTGCACCTGGATCTCTGATGTGTTGTATGACTGAGCGCATCCTCGCAAGAAATTCTGTTTATTCAAGTGCCAAAACAGTTAATTTACTTGTTAATTTATTCTTTCGCTAATGTTCAATTAATGAAATGCAAATGGTGGCGTTTCAGGAATTAATTATGCCACGAAATTTTTTCATCACTTCCTCTTTCATTTACTGTATGTATGGGAATTGTATATTTAAATGGCGCTGCACATGTGGTAACAATACAAATTATTTTGCCCCGCCTTTCTATATTGTCCAATAAATTTGGCGATTTACAGTCACGTACGGATAATGCAATATTATCTTTTGGAAATATTTGAGAAATTTCTTACCTGCATTTATTTTTAAATTTATTCAAATTAAATTAATAGTGCTACACTGTGAACATATAGTCGTGCTCTTCATGGCAGCCATTGGTTGTCATGAGGTTACCTGTAACCATGGGAACAGACAGTACCAGTACTCATTCTAAATTAAGTTAATGGTACTCACGCACACTGCAATAAGACAACCGCGAGAAAGTTTCGACCAATACACTTTTTGGCAAGGTTATTCTAAATTACAACCACAAGTGATGCGTTGCCAAGAAAATCAACTCGATGCAATAATGCAATAAAGCAATATTCTTATGCACACTGTTATCTGAAGTTGCTTCTTATGCAACACTGTTTACTTTTAATACTGAAGTGGAGTGAATGAACCCATTTCGATAACCAATAAATATATATCCGAGTTACATAACAGTAAGATTAGCATCAAATAACGTTAAGATGTTATTTTATGGCGCACTCTCACCTGATGATAACACGGATTCTAAATAATTCTTTCGAAACTTCGATAGACTACAATCACAAAAGTTTAAATAAAGAATTTCTGCAATCGCCTTGGAAAGCCTCGTGTTATATGAGAAAAAACTTGTAAACTTTCTTTAAGACTCATCATTTTTGCAAAGATGTTTTATCCAGGAACTTAAGTAAGGCTTTGCATGATGTACACTAAATCAATCAATTCGAAACTTCAACAAAGCTTATTAGTTAATCCATTTATCTTAGACCATGCAGCGAGAACTGAGTTTAATCACGAACTTGCTTAGGAAAGTTTATCTTTCAACGCAGGATCTTGTGCGAATGCTAATTGACTTAATTTCCTCGCATTTAAGGCAAACATAGTCTAGAAATGAAATCCATACTTTTCGTCAATAACACTAGAAAAGTGCATTAGGAAAATGTGATGCATGTCATTATATTTCTGGTTTTTGGTTCGTAAGTGGAAAATCGACAGATATTTCACACACATTTTTCGGATCTTGGGTTCTCAACCGCATTTCCAAACCTCAGCTATTGGAATATGTTCCTCGTGCAATCAATAGCATTGCAGTTTAAAGGGAAACAAACGCTGGTACACGGAGTAGCTAAATTAATGGGATTGTGTGGATGGGCATTTTTGTCTTCTATGCAATCTCACTTATGTTTTCGTATATACTGTATGTTGCCATTCAAACAATTACCTGCTTATCAGAGCTGTCTATGCTCTAACAATAAAGGAGATAGGTCACCTGGGGTGCAATCTGCTTTTGGTTTAACGAAGATCTTATTATGTCTGCCTCTGTTAGTTATCTCCATGATATTTCTTTCTTGGATGCTATCATTACAGAATGTACATGACAAAATTGTCAGGTTGAAAAACCTAAGGTTCATAGAGCCCATTATAGTATATTGACTTGGTCAAAGTATGGATATCTACAAAAGCTCGCTATTATTATTTCGATTCTATGCGCAAAGAAGGATTTCACATATTCTTCACACATCCAAAACCTTTAACCCTGATTAACTTCTAGTCAGTTACTTGTAAACGATGGATGATTTCATTAGTCCTTTGTGTGCTTAATTAATATTCTAATTTGCAATATGCTAGGTAATAAATCCTTCCTGTTTGGGCGTTTTAAAATTTTCCATTCAAATCACGCAAATTAGCTACTGTCATACAAGCTCAATGCATACTGGATATTCTACCCTTTACTCTGGTTATACTCATATGTGCTGGTATTTTGCAGGCCTGCTGATTGCTTATAAATCTTTTGGATCCCAACACGTAACCCAATCTTTAATATTCATGCAAGTAGCAAAGTTGGGTTCTAAAGTTAGTCGTCATATCGAGGTGAAAAGCCTATAGGTTCTCTTGTATAAATTATAAATATTTTCATTCGAAAGCAAGGATAAAACCTTGATAAAATAAGCTAAAAATTGCAGTTTCTTTAGTGGTTGATTTTTTATTGAATTACTGTATAAGCACATTGAGGGAACGAGAATTCATATATATAATGACACTCATGATGATTAGTTTTATCATGTCTCAAAATCGATGAAATTTCCCCATAGAGAGCAATGTGGTTTATCGACATGACTTCTCGATGACGTTCATCGATGAAATTAAAGTAGGCTTCTTTTTTAGCCTTATGATACCCATTATTATATAAATTTCTATGTTTACCCTTCTCGATGACTCTGATTAAGTAATAAATGAACGAGATTGTTGAATTTATTACTCCAGTACCATGCCATTCATTTTGGCTAACGAGTGTAATTAGTTTATAAGCTAGACTTGGTGAGTATTAGTTGGCCCATCCAGTTTATTGCAATAAATTCATAATTTGTAGTAATATATGCATTTGGAACCAAATTATAGCAATTTATTTTCACCGAATAAGAAAACTGTCACACGAACATGTATATTGTTCCTCCTTACTTGCCCCTGCAAAGCATTTGTCGTTATTGCCACATTGTATGAATATTGTGGTTACAATAATGTCTGATGCATAATTTACTAAAATCAATATAAGAAATTGCTCTGGCTGAATACATTTCAGCAGATGTGGCTTTTGAATTCAATAACGTGATCGTTATATATACTGTGCCTTATTTAATTGGCTTAAGGACGATTAAATATCGTTTGAAAATAAAATTTCCATTTTTTGTGTCAATCTGCGGCGTCAGCAGTTTCTTAATTACGGCCTAAGAGCTCCCGAAAGAATACTAAATCAAGTTCGTAATAAAAACTTTGAATTGTTCGCCTGCTTAAACGCCTTTTCATAGCCCAAACCACAGTTAGAATACAAATTGCCCATCTTAAGTTTTACATGCACGTACAGTAGCTGTCATAAGATTTCAACGTCATTCGTATACAAGTATGTTTAAAGCCGCTGTTGATTGTTTTTCCCATTCGAAGAAAATCTCACAAATTCTGTCATTTAAAAGACTGATGCAAAAATGTGTCAAACATGTTTTACGGTTGGCTTGTGGCATAATAGGCAAATATAATAGAAATTTGCTGTCATTTAACGTTTACTTGAATTAATACCATTTAACATGTACGATAACATGTTGAATGAATCGAAAATATAACCAAACAAGAGTTTATAATCAAAAAATAAAAAAGTACAACCACTTCAACCTACACCAAGTCTTGGCTCTTTTTCGTATCTATGGTGACATCCCCATAACGAGATCCGATTCAGATCTACGAGGTCGTCTCCTATCCAATCATTAATATACGTTTTCTCAGTTGTTTACCTTTGAGCTGTAAATCTGGGTCATCACAGATGAGATAACCAACGTATTAATCATTTAAGAAGTCAAGTATAAATAACGACAAAACATGAAGAATGAGTTGCCCATTCCACGTAGTTTCAAGAAACGTTCAATTTACTTTGAATTCCAGTTGGCAAATTCCTAACCCCAGCGGCAAACTCAGAACTGGAACAACAACAACAACAACAACGAACAGGTGTTGTTATACCCATAATGTGCAGCAAAATTTGTGTCGTCTTTCTGCATTTGTCTCTCAATTACCTCGTGCTTTTATAATGTCATAAAATAAGAAAGTTACTGTTGAGTTATCCAATGTTGAAATCGATTTCAAAATTATCTGATCAGTTCCAGCTGGAATCGATCAACAAGGTTACACATGCTCTATTTCATCATCTTCATCAACTAAACTTCCAGCTATAAAACATCGATGATTGTGACATGGTGAGAAAACCCAAAGGGAGTTTCATATTTCTCTTATATTTCTCGAAGGGTATTTGAAAGCAACTATATATTCGTTAGATTATCTGAGTAAGTAATAATTAAACATATAAGTTTTGTCAAGACATGGAATAAGTTTGTTTTGTGAAAACATTTACAAAATATCTTCAACCCTCATTTCAATGTTATCGATTTCCAATAGACAATTTTAATAATACAGCAGATTAAAGTTAATACAGTAAATTCATTAAATTCATTTGGATATATAGTATAACAAGTTATAGCATTGTTAAATAAGACATCAGTTAGATGGAAGGATAATAAGATGTTTTCGTGAAATTAGCATGCTTGATCTGTGTGCTGTTTTACGGAAGGTTAATGCTTAAAACAATGACTCTCATCCATAAGAAGTCGATTAAATATCTAATTAACTTCTTAATGTTTAACAATATGAAATTATAATTGCCTATTATGTTAGCAGTATATATCGATCTTATGAAATAATACATTAATAAGAGAAGATAACAACACCATCTTAGTATCTCATTAGCCAGCTAATGTTCTATGCAATATTCTGAAATTTAATTTCTGATATTATGGGTATTCCGACTAAATATGAAAAACGTTCTACTCAATGAACTATTCATGCATGCAAGTACATCCCACTTTAATATGGCATATCATGCCGATTTGACTTACAAATACTGTATTAACAGTACCTACATTCATTATACGCATATTCAATAGTTTGCCGTTTAATTTGACATATAAACTTCCGAAATGCAGTAATTTACTTTCATAGCTAGCATGTCCAAGATGAATGATTGCAAATATTTGAAAAATCTATTCGACTTCTATCAATTCAAGAAAAAGTACCTATTCAAAAATTTCAATTGGGAATGAGCAATGTGAATGCCGCTATTCGCATAGTTGGTCTTTTTAGGGACCAAATGTTCTTGTAACATGCACATAGCAATATTGTTTTACAATACATGTAGGACAAGGCCAGGAAAAGTTCATCATCTTTCTCATTCTGATTTCCTATTGATAGATCTATCACAAAACAGTGGTTTACCCTGCAGCGCCGTACAATATTTTATTGTATTTGAAAAAAAATAATATTTACGACAAAATAATGCCTCAATCCTATGCCAGGAAGACAAAAAATGCAATAGTTTAAATAAAAGATAACAGAATAAAATATGTTGATGTATTTGCAAGTAATTTAAAGTCGATACGATTGATGTCTTTTTTTGTTGTTGCTTTTCTTATCCTATTTCCGTTATTTTTTATGTTATGGACCTGAATTCTAAACGCCTTGATTCATTGTCATATAAAACCACGTTGCAATCGTTTGTCAGACTTATTCGTCTAATATCATAACTCAAAAAACGTTGCCAGATTTTCATAAAAACTCTGGTTTTGCAAGCCGATGATTTTCCTTAAGTACAATAACCAAAATCGTTACTCAGCATTGTTATAAGTAACACAATAAATAATAGCATGTTTGTCTGCTGCATAATGTGCTTGTATCATGAAGAAGAAAAAATATGTAATCATCTCGCGAGTTGGAAATTGCCAACTGATTTTAATACCAGCTTTATGTCGAAAGAAATGAGAAAGTCCAAGCAAAAAAACTCATTGTTGAACTCATGGGTTTTGATGATAAGAGGATTGGACTCCCTTAGGCAATTACCTGAGATTGGATGCAGTGACGACTATTGATACAAACAGTTTCAGGTCACACCATATAAATAATTTGTCTTTAGCAGTTGCGATTGATTAGAGCTCTCAGGCACTACTGACAGTCAAACAACTAATGAACGTTTGTCCAATAATTACGCAACTAATTAACCTTGTGAAAGCAATGACTCGTATGGATATATCATGATGTGTCCTTATTTAATTTATAGAAAAAATAGTATCGACTTGGGTGAATGCGGTTGTTTGAATGCAATTCAATTTAGATGACTAGTTGGCAGAGTCATGACGACTATAATCTTTATATTTGTGATATCAATATTATTACTGCATTCATAATATATGTTAATTTAGTCTTATTGTGATAAAAACATGGATATATGGTATTTGCTAGTATTATTAATGGCAAGACATTTTCCAGCCTTTAATATTCTAATATAAATGTTTTAATTAGTAAATTACTTGTCAGCTTGAGGGAAAGAAAATTATGTGCTACAATGAATGTTCTTGAAAGAGATACCTTAATTCGAACGTAGTATATATTTACATAAAAAGTATAGTTGTTTTGCTGTATCTGGATCTGGTTCCTTATTTTGTGTATTGTGATCCTCATGGGCATTTAATCAAATGTAACAATAGACTCTTTCCATCATGTTCAATTCTATTTTTTATTTACCATTACATTCCTCATGTGCTGTATAAAAGTACGGTATTATCACAATTGCAAAATGTCCTTATTTATTCAATGAGTTGGCATTCATTCACATATGTAACGTTAGTACACTATTCCTAATTAGATTTTTGAAATCATTCCCTTCTCTTCTTGTCAAGCGATATTGAGATGCGACAAGGGAATTTTATCATTTATTCGTTTGAGGCAAAATCCTTTGTTTCAGTGTAAGAAATAAGAGTTTTGAATCTCTCTGAAGAATTTTACCCTTTAAGTGGTTAAATAATTAAACGAAAGTCCTAGAGTAAAATGTGCATTCGTAGATTTTTGCAATTTTGGAGCAAGCTAGTATTAACCATTAGTGAATATGCCAAGTAGGCCAAATAACGGATGCAAAGTAGTCTTATGAGCCCTACTTTGGAATTAAAGTGCTCTTTACGTCCAGGAATGCATTTTTTTCTCTCGATTATTGCAAATGAAAATTGCAGTCAAAAGTCGCTGGTATTTTTGGAATTGAATTACTAAAGGCTCAAACGACACCAGGGTGTGCAGAGCCCGAGTAGGGATAAATCGAATATACTTTTACCAACTCAGCCAGCGGTTAATTAAAATGATAAAACGAAAAGGAAGCCTAATACAGTAATTACCTTATTAAAGCTCTCATTCTCTGGCAAGGTTTACCTTAAATTTAATTTAATTAATCAGTATCATGCTTTGTATGCCCAGGGGGTTGCTAACGAACATATCCACTGTTTTAATGGATCCTAAACTGGACTACGAACAGTGAAAATGTTGCTACTGCTGACAATGTTTTACAAGTAAGACTAATTATACAAACATTGAGATTATAATACTGCATCGAAAATTAAAATGATTATGTTATAAATCTTTAATTCCTCCAATGAGGAAAATGTTACAAGAAAAACTGATGACTTTTGACAGTTTATCCTCTATAGCAACCATTTTAAGTTATAATGGACAGAAAACATAGAGTATGATAAAATATGCAAGACAAATGAGATTAGTGCTCAAGACATACATCTTAAAAAAGTTATCCATTTTCGACTTTGCAAATACATACATGTTTCAGTAATAAGTATGATGGACAGAAAACTTACGATACTACTATGATAAAATATTCAAGACAATAATATTAGAGCTCAGATTAGTATCTTAAAAGTTTGTTATCAGTTTCGACATTGCAAATCTCAATTATGCAAATGGATTAAGCATAAGTGATTTGTAACTTTAGGCCTACTTCAATGTTTGTTCCATTAAACAGCAATCTACTGTATTCTGCACAGATACCGCGGTATATCCTTCTTTTCCTCTTATTTATTACAAATTACCAAACAATCCACACAAAAAAATTCAAACTTCTAATACCAAAATTCCCACAATGCATGTGCGCTTACTCCATGCCTAATACTAATGTTTATACTTTATTTTTTTTTCAGCATTACCTATCGAGCTATTTTCATTCTGGCAGCAATACCCATGGATCTTTGGAGAAGTAATTTGTAAATTGAGAGCCATCATGTCAGAAGCTACCACCTATTCTTCCATACTAACGATAATGGCATTCACTACGGAACGCTACGTCGCCATTTGTCATCCCATGTGTACTCAGACAAAGTCCAAGTTCACCAGGGCAACCCGCGTCATTACCGTCATATGGATATTATCAATTCTTAGTGCACTGCCTTTAAGCTTTTATCAAAGGGTGAATTTTCTGAAAGATGCCAAGGAGAAGAATATTCCAGAATCAGCTTGGTGTGGACTAACGTTTCTAGAACCACATAAAAATTACGAAACTTTAATGGTATCTTCGACTTTATTTTTTTTCGTTGTACCAATGACTGTTATCATTGTGTTGTACATACGAATAGCCGTTACCATTTATCGCTCGGGTTCCCTGCGGCGCTGTGCCTCCGTGGAGGCAGGCAATTGTTGCGAGGCAGAACGATGGCAAATCCAGTCCAGAAGAATCGTTATTCGCATGTTGAGTAAGTACCGCCAACACGGGGAATCCAGGAAATGGTTGGGAAGTAACGAAGAAGTGTATTTTAAAAGGTATTCATGTGCATAGAGTGGAAGCTATAGGTGAAATGAGAAGATAAAAATGGATAGGAAATGAGAAAAAAAAAATGTTATAAGGAAGACATACTGAAAACGGATGGACAAGTGTGCATCCTGCATAATGCAGTGACAACAATGAATTTCTCATAAGAGAAAAAATAACGAGAAATGATGATACTAAAATAACTAGAATTTTGTTGTGTCCTTTGTATTCTTTATCTTTACTTCATAAACAAAGAAAATAAGACTATAGTCTTATTTTCATGCCCATGTGCACTATTGCTATAGCAATAGTGCACATGGACATGCCTCAAAATTACATTAATGGGATGAATCAATATTCATCCCATGATGAACGTGTCAATACACGTTCTGAATGGCTTAACTTTTTTTATACCAAAGCCATTGATTTTGTTTTTGGTTTTGACTTATCAAATAAATTGCAGTAATAAATAATGTTGCGGCTTCATGCCAAGTTATATAACTTTGCATCATCATGTTATATATTGACCAACTGTATAATTTATATTTGTTTTCAAATTTGTAGTTGCTGTTGCAGCCGCTTTCTTCATTTGTTGGATCCCATTCCACACTCAAAGGCTGCTATTCGTCTACGTCTCATTGTATGGTTCGTGGACGGAACGGTTGAGAACGATAAATCATGAGTTATTTTATGTAGCTGGTAAGAATTTTGTACTTTTGTTTGGCAACAAATGTTGCGTTAATTATGTATTGTTTCGCCCTTATAGCAACATCGGATGAAGGCAGCGTAGCTGTTTGAGAACAGTTCATTATTTAATAAGCAAATGCATTTTTTGTTTAGGAAACTTACATTATATATCAATACTTTCATATCATGGTATTGAAGTGCAAAAGGCTGCTAACAATGTGGGGCAATCCATTAACAATTCATACAAGTAATTGTTCTCAATGTTAAATATATGACAAAAATTGAGTCAGACTCTAAAAAGTAAATCATTTTTAATCTTTTGTAGAATATTGTATTCATATACAGGGTGGGCCAATAAAAAGAAAGCCAAATTTATAAAACTCATAAAATGGTTATTTGTTAATGGAATTTATTGAAAATTTGTACCTGTGTACTTAAATAGGATACAAATAAAATTTCCTATTTCAATTTGTGTTCAAAGTTAGCACCTTTCTCCGGAAACAGTTCCAAAAATTGCAAAAAACCTATCGCGGTTCTTTCTTCTTCAGTGAACGCCATTTTGAAAGACAAATTCGAATGATTACGCCATTAAAAAAGAACGTGAACGAGGGCAATTCTAAAGTAAAGAGAAAAACAATATTTGTACAAATTTTTATTAAATTCCATTAACAAATAACCTTTTTATGATTTTTATAAAGTTGGTTTACTTTTTATTGGCCACCCTGTAATAATAAACTATTGTTCTCCTGAGCAAATTCTATAAAACCTATACTATAGTATAGGATTGCCAAATGCTAATACATATGACCATGTACAGAAGTTCACACCATTAAAAGCCAACCCAAATACAATGTAAAAAATACAAGTACATACAGTTGCCACTTAGCATTGTGATGTTTATGTATGGTTATGTCGTATTTTTTTTGTTTGTTTTTACATGAAGAGCCCCAAAATGTTCTACAGTATGTATCATCAGCCACTTGTTACTCATTTGCATTGTTTTTATTCCTTATTCCAGGATGTTTCTACTACTTTAACTCCACTATCAACCCTATTCTATACAGCGTGATGTCTAATCGTTTCCGGGTGGCATTTCGCGAAACACTCTGCACAAAGCCGGTATTAAAGATATTTTGCAAGTGTTTCATAAGTGGGCATCCAGATAGCAAATTGACCAAGATTCCCGTTCTGCGTGGTGTAAAATGCCCAAGTTTCCTTGATGGAGTCCGTCAGGAAGACCTACTGAAAGATAACCAGCCACTTTCCAAAGAAATCCGCAACGGAAGTGGCAAAAATAGCCACGGTAATGGCAATGCAGAGTGTAAGTACACTTTCCCATCGGGATGTCACAAGGGGAATATTCATACCAACTCCTTACCAGATTACGCCTTAATTTTGTGTTGCGGTACTCAAAACAGCAAGATACGCAAACAGTATACCTACACGTTCAAGTCCAGCAACTGGCGCAACGAACATGGCGAATCTGTTGCGGATGTGCACTCGTCTCGGAGGTATTACAAAGGCAGGACAGTGCAATCGAAAAGCGAAGGGAATTGCCCTGAAAGTGATTCACCACCGTATGGTAAACCCAGAGACGATACAAATGATGTAGCTGATGAACCTTGTGATTCAGAAACTAATGATGCTTCGAATGAGACTAAAACATCGGTTTTGCCTTCGGAAAGTATTATCCATACGGAACGTACTTCTACTTTATGCGTTTGTATTAATATAGCTCTTGAATCAGAATTATAACCATCAATATAATGCTCATTGCCAGCCGTAATACCGTTTGGGTTTCAAGTTTAGGTTTGTCTCAGGATAACAGTTTTCCAAAGATTTTGTAACCTATTCCAACTTTATTCATGATGTAACAAGTTTTACTTTTTTTCCCAAGAAGCAATTAGAAAGGTAAAATTTCACATTGTGCGATTATCATAACTCTAAAGACGCGAAGTATTGTATTACGCATGTTTTTATGTATTACAGTAAGTGAAACATTTTGGATTAGTGCCCATTAGCTTGCCAGCCTTTACCTTCTGAAACTTTGAATATTTTTTGTCAAAAAAATGGGAACATATTTTATAAGAAAATATACGCTTTAGTAAAAGTAAAAAAAAACAAATAATATTATACTAGTTCATTTAGCTTGGGGTAAGCAGCACCAATATCAAAATAATATAATATTTACTTTATATCAAAGAAAAAATCTATATTTTACAGACGTGATAAATGTACAGCATGACAAATGAATTTGGATCCTTAATCTTCTTTGTATAAGTCAGGCTTTGCTCAATTCATTTTAGAAATATTTCACATTTCAGTATGAATGTTAACAGTTTTAAGATTTCTCCATTCATAAAAAAGTTTAAAATCTTCTTTCATCTGGAACGAAATTTTTATGATCGATTTTAGGATTAAGAAAAACTTTTATAGCACAAATGTAAGATTTTAAATTAAGTAAATGAAGTTTTTGAACTGAGAGCATATTAAAGCTTTCAAGAATTTTCAATTAAATGCATGTATATATAGTATATTGAAATATTTATTAAATCTATGTGCAATTATCTACATGTAATTCTAGTCAAATCAATAAATTAGCATTTCTGACAGTCAACATCAGATTTGATAGAATTCTGGTAATTATAATTAATGAGCCTTATAGGCTTTGTATTTTAATAAACCAGGTATGCATAAAGAACAATGGCAAAAATTAATCAGTGATTGATTCTGGCGACGTTGGATTAACTATTACAGCTGTTTTTGCATACTTATACTAATCTTCTCAAAACTTGCTTTTTTAAATTTTATCTGTAGATGTTGAAGAACATCGAGTGTAAATGCATTATAAAGTAAATGGTAATATGAATCAAGCTTAAATAAACTTGATGATGATGAATACATTTTAGCGTACTATTTTTTTATGTATATATATATATAGTATTTCTACTCCTGTTTAGATTCACCGATGAAGTATTTGTTCAGTCTACATTCTCAAGAAAATAATTTTAATTAAATAAAGTTAAGTATTACTATTAGTTATGTATAACTAACGTACATATATAGTATTAGATAGAATGAGAAAATCAAATTATCTTGTATTCCAAATTACTCTTTCCCTAAAGCAAAATAGTATACTAACATTTCATGTTATTGTTGATTATTGCTTTATTCATCTTTAATTCATGTCTTGCAATTACAGCAATTCTGTTTACAGTTAATAATGAATACATTACCAAATAACTTGTGGGCATTTACATGTACAAGTACATTGGTATACTGCAATTGTTTCGAATATTATCGTTGGCTAAAATAAACAACTAATGTTTCACTATTTCTTATTTTTATTTTGCGAATTATACTGAATAAACCTGAGGTTTCGTTGTAGTAACTCAGGCGACTGAGACCAGTGTTGCGCCATAGTCACAACAAGATAACCCCAAGGGCCAAGGTTATACTATGTACATGTACATGCGATGGAATTCCATACATTGTAAAATTTAAAGGTTTAATTCCACTAAAAATTTAACTACATTAGCTTATAAGCCATAATTTATGTTCAAAATGTCTTCATAATTACATATTTACCATCAAAATGAAGGTCGGATTACAGAATGTAAGTAGAAAAATGCGCTATAAATTAAGGCTGGTCATGCAGGTTTAAATTTTGCCTCCAGTTCTATTGAGGGCGATGTAATGCTTAGTCCAAAGTACTAATGGATTGTTTCAAGTTTTTCAAAATTCTTTAGGAATTGCGTAATGTTTAGTTTACAGATACTTTGTCATCGGACTTTTCTTAACGTGGATGTTGGTTAATGTTTCTGCCAACGTGACAACATTTAGATTTTTAGACGTACATGACAGTCTAAACAAGTGATTATTTTTAGAATTCGATGACACAGTCTTCAACCAAGTCTACGAAATTGTAAGATTTTAATAGCAAACCGAACCACAGGGTGTGCATTCCGTTAAAAATGGCCTCTTTGAAGTAAGTAAACATTTGTTTAAAGATATCCGATTTAAAATGACCGCGCTGTTTAGATTCTGAAGCGCATCGCAACCAAGCAATGCCACGAAAAATCGATAATTTCATGCGTTGTGTTTTCAATTTTCCAAGCGCTTCAGCTATGGGAAAAACGATTTTCTGCTATTATACTGCAGCCTATGTATGACATAGGCAAAGTGTAAGTATTCCTATGTCATTCAATTGACGCCAAGGCCTCATGCCACCTAGTATTTGTAGGTAGACATTGTATTGTGGGAAATATGTGTAAGTTGTATATGAGAGAGGGAACTGCTATTATCAGTACGCAATTCTAATTTTTGACTAGTTAAATTATATTACAGTATTACAATTTTAAATTTTTTGAAGCCATACGAATTAAAAGTGAATTGACACTGTTCCTATATTAACAATGTTCGGAAATTTGACGCACAAAAATCACGTGGGAAATGAAGTTGTTGTCGTAATTATGAATTAGCACATTATGCCAATACTATGAAATATCCCTACCATTAGAAAGTACAGACAATTTGTTTGCAATTTGGATTAGTGTATATTTATATTATATTCATGTGTTAGACAAACAAAACTAATCATATCTTATTTTGCTTATTAATTTATTTCTTAGGTATCAATATTTAAACCATGACGAATTCACATGCATTTCACATTGAATTATTTACTCTCCCAAAACTTGCAGTTCAGTTGAATCCAGCACCACGTTATACAAACTTCAAATACACATTGATTTTGTATACTATTGGGAATTCCTAGGAAATGGAGACTGTAAAAACAAATCATGGGTTACCCTGCATTTCTGAGTAACTAGACGTTTTAGCCCGGATTGCGTGCGCATATTTAATTATTCTAGGGATTAAGGCGCCATAACAATTCCGCGAACGCTGTTAAATTAAGCTGCTTGCTTTACCCAACAAACACATTTTTCTGCATAATCTTACATTGCTTAGTTTGAACTAAACAGTCCGATTTTGAAAGACAAAAAAATCAGGTTTAGTGTTTCTAATTTACATATCTAAAAGCACCTTAAGATTTAGACGTGATTCTGTAGCAAACAAATTTGTCAACATGACCATAAAAAGCACCGGTAACATGCATTAGCCTCATAAAGAATTTTTATGATGTTGCTGTAGATACACGTTCAATAATCTCTGGGAATGGTGAATGTTATTTATAATATTATCCTCCACTAATGTATACTAAGTAACAAGGTGAATCTACTTTGTTTATCATTCAAATCCAAACGTATTTCAGAAAGTGGTTGATACATGTAAATCTCAGAGGCAATGGCCGCTCTAAAACATTGCTGTTCACATTCTGATCACTTTTCCTGGTGTCGAATACATGGTGATTGATATGGATCTTAAAATCTGTATTTCTCAACATGTGATTCAAATTTGATGAAAATTACGAGATCGAAATGTACTGGGCTGTCAGTTTGCATGTCATGGGCTGATTATTTTTTTAAATGGTTTAGAACATATTGAGGAAGGATGATCCACAATTTTTTACGCGTTCATAAAGTTATTTTACCCAAAAATAGAAAATGTGTTACGCATTGCAATCTTAACAAGATATGACTTGTATATGTATTCACTGCTCCTAAAAGTATATATTTCCGTTCTGAATTTTGTCTTCTTGAAAAACTGAATTTTCATCTCTGTTTTTATTCCTGAATCCGCCTTCTGGTCTAAGCATAAATGCGTAGGTAGAAGAAAAATAACCACCATTTATGAAAGATTGAAGAAAAAAGTATAAAGGTTTGAAATTGCTTTCTATGCAATATCAGTATTCTTTCATCGGTCATTCAGATTGTAAATGCCTTAGAATAACAATGGAGGATGTGCAGAAGCAATGGCTTACTTTTAGAGGTTTTTATCCTTTGTCAAAGAAATGAGATAACTGAAATTTCGATTTACCAATTTTTGAATAAAAAAAAATGTGAGTAGAAATACATGCATAATGGGGAAACTAATAAAAAATGTCAAGAAGCACCATGGAGAATAGGTAATCAGCTTCTAAAATAGCTGATATTATGACCTTTATAACGTGCTGCTTTTTTTTACTTAAATGTAAGCATATCTTTTATAAAAATCTTATTTGATGCAGGAGGTGGAAGATCTGGCACAGGGTCTATGACAAGATTAGTGTTGGAGAAAACTACATTAAGATAAATATTGGCAACTGAAGACACTGCCATGAAAAATACTACTATAAATGATGGTTGCAATGAAATTTAATACTTGGTGCGCATCATTTATGGTGTATAATGGCTTTAAAAACTATATAACGTCGGCCTAAAGCGTATACATTTTAAATAACACTTTGAATTTCACGAGTAGGTACAATTTTATAAATAAGTCGCCATTTTATATTCCATTAAAAGTGTCGTTTTAATAAAAGACATGCAGATTCACGTAACTTGTTTCGGATTAAAGAGAAAGTTATTTCGTAAAAAAAGATGAGAGAATACTAAAATGATGTCTAAAGACACTTATTGAGACCCAAATAGCAAGCGTCAAATAATGTTTATAAACCCCTTAAGCTACGGTTAATGGGACCATTTAAATAATAGAGTCAAATTTCATATTCCTAGATGTTGTTCCATTACTCGAAATATTTTGTACAGTATTTATAAATTACATTTTACTTCTATAAAATACCAGCAAGTCATTTTAGTATTGTTTACCTCATGGTTATCAAAAAAATTACCGGCAATAATATAATTTATGAGTCTTCTATCCCATGTACACAATACTGGTCAGCGTTATAATCCAGGAACTATTTCGATGGGAATAGAAGCGTGGAATGATACAATGATAATTGTATTTTAATCACGTTTATGTAGAAAGATGTAGCTCGGTCAGAGACCCCCAAATGAGCATCCGTTTCTCACCCATTTCTTTTGGTTAATGAAAGCTGCCTGGATTTACTATATATCAAATGAAATGAAATGTGATAGCTTACCATGCACTGCATACTTCGAGGGTAAAAGAATATACCACAATTTACTGTGTATCGGTTTTCGCTAGCATTACTCCAGACTAATATTTTTTCGTGATATCCTGTGGCGCCTCTTCATATCTGGATCTATTTCTTTAATTACCGAGCATTGTGTTGGATTATGATACTGTAAAAAAACCATCAATACCCCATGGGGGATGACGCCTTATTAAAATCAGTGTATAGTGTTGCATTTCACATTTATGGGGGACTAGTGATTTCCTTTATTGAGGCCAATGTCGTCAAAAAAGAATCAGTTTACTATTCGTAACCATGATAACCCACATTGTCTCCAATATCTTTTGCGAGAGAGACAACAACAAGGAAGACGTAAAGATGCTGTCGACACCAATGGCTACCGACCCTGGAGAGGGTTAACTCTGCATTGGACATTGTAGATGGGAATTTGGCCATATTCAATTGCTGATGGCATCAAACCCATTTAATGAAGCTCTGTGAACTTTTGGTTCAAAATAATAAGAAAATTACCCTTTTCTATAGACAGAGGCGTACAATGTCCTATTAGTTTTGTTATAAAATAGAAAATTGATACGAAACTTACTCTTGTATCCCACAATAATTAAACGGCAACAATTATCTTGACTCATGTTATATTGTAGCAAGATATTATATTTGAGTTATTAAAATTTTTTTGTTGCAAAATTATCAAACGCACGTATTAGCTTAGTTGAATATTTTTTTACATATCGAAATCCTTCAAGATATTAATTTCAAGAAAAATATGTAGGTCAAAACGTTATAAGAATCATAACTGTTAGCTTATCGTCGCATCACAGATTTACGTAAAATGTTTTTAACAGTTTCTGACAGCTGGTTTCATGTTTATTGACATCTGAATTGTTTGGACAGAAAGAGTGACAAATGAAAAAATGTTCAATGAAAAATTAAATTTGTAACGCGATAGTAAGGCAATCTACTCTTAATTGATTGTGATGCAACAAATTTCATTTCCTCTTATTTAGAAACGTATAATTTAAGTCAAGCAAGTCAAGGATGACATTAATGGACTGAAAGATGGAAAGTATTGATAACAGAAAGGATTAAAAAAGACACTAATCATAAAATTTAATACTCTGAGAAATACATTAAACCAATTTTTCCCCCAATTATATATGCCCTTAATAGCTAATAGTCAGAAAAATCGACATAATTTCAAAACTTATTCAGTTATTGTTATTTTACTTTTTCAATAATTTTTAAATAACTATTTTCTTATGAAGAAATTGAGGTGCCGCATTGCGATGGATTCCTATCGAAACCATTATTACCCTAAAACGGACTTTTCGCTAGGATAAAAATTCTGCGGGGGTGGATACAATTCCGTGCTTTACTGCGAAAATCTGTCACGATTTCGGGAAGTATTCGTCGTCATGGTAACCGGAAAACAACATCACTGGATGCAAAGTCCGTACGTGTCTGCCGAACTTACCAAAGAATATCCATTGTACAGGCAATCTTTATGTTTTCAAAATTGAGCCCTAATCTGATTTGTTCCAGGCACAATATACAATTTGCCAACTCACCAAGTCAACTTTAATTTACCCATTGGTACATTTGTCTAGTTGTACAGTAGTTACGAAATTGTTTCAAAATCATTGAAAAACCGATTTGCATTGGTTGGTCATTGGTTGAAATGAACGCATGCGCTCGTTGCAACACAATTTGTTTTCAACTAGTTTTCAATCAAATTTGTTTTCAACTCGTGTTCAACCAAATCTATTTTAACTAGAATAAAATCCATTTAAATGCATTCTGTGACTACATCTATAGATTACATTTAATAATTTTATCTTAATAGATTGACACAATATATGTAGCTCAATATAACGTCTTCCTAAAAAACAAAGTTACAAAATGATTAATACTCAAATAGTGAAATTTTAGTATGGATGAATTCAAAGTTGGTCTAAAAAGTACTTTCATTTACTAATGTTATATGAAATATTAATACAGTCATAACTCCTAAGGGCAGTTGATGACTCTGCAAGTTGAAATGCACATTATTATAAATGGGAATGTTATTGCATCTTTGACCAACTGAACCATACATCTAATGTATCTATTTGGTTTTTCTATTCAATTCAGAATAAACGGATTCCATGCATATCGCATGATATTACATTTGTTTTATTTTCTTTTCGAAACCTAAATACTCAGGCAATGTTAGTTTATTATGTTTTGACGATGCATGAATGACTCCATGGAGAATGTTTTCCACTGTGTTACGGATAAACAAGTATTGCAAGAATGTGTGACGATTTTCAAAACTAAAATAACATTGCAGGCTGCCTACGCAATATCATGCCATGCATGAAGGAATATTTCCATTTCATATTTAAGTTAACAAAATGGTGTTATGAGAAAAAAAAAATGAACGAAATGTTCTCAAAAATAATAGTATAAAGTCTTATCTACATGTGCATTAGAACGAAGATCAGGGCGGCATTTTTAGGGATATAGTTTTTTCTGCAGTACTAGGCTATACACCTTTTTTAAATTAAGTACATCGTGTAAGATTGCATTTGCATAGAGGCAAGCACGCAGAAAATACTAATCTGATTTCACCGGCAACTAGTACATGTATATTTAATTTCCTACACTTGTTCGCAACACACTCATCAAATTAAGACACTTAAAACATGGAAAATGCATTCAGTGGATTGATAGGCAAATAGCGATAGTTTTTCCAGACTATTTCACAGTACGGAAAATCTCATTGTTATTTTAACCATAAACTAAATTAAATTCTAACATTTATATGACAACGCTATTCAATTAACGAATTTTAGGAACTGCTTAGAAATTATCAACTTATAGACTTTATTATTAAACAAATATGCAGTGAAGTACTACGACTTAAAATTATGTGGCGATCAGGAAGTATATGTACATATATACAGTACGTTATACAACAATATAAAGACCGTGTATATATGTTAATTTTTATTCTTTGAAATTTGAAACTTGGTTTTTGCGGTACTGACAAACACTGATTAACGTGCTATTCATGAGATGAAATTCCTGAATTAGAAAACATGAATAGAAAGTCTGTAATGAAAGGAAAGTTCCAGAATATAAAGCACAGTATTTTTTTTTGTCAATTACGACAAAAGCAAAAAACCATCCCTATATGGGTGTGTAAAATATGCATTTGCTAAACTAATACAGCAATACAGACCAACATAGAATTTTTATTTGGAAAAATGGGCTAAGACACTAAATATCTCTAGCAAAATGCATGTAACCAAATTTGCACTTATAGTTTTGAATTGTCTCATTATCTTTTAATATAAATAATGATTATCAACTGTATTTGTGTATTGTATTAATACTAAAATAGGGCAACAATCAATCAAAAATGCCATCAGGGTTCAATAATTTTATTTACCGATTTTGTATACTGCATTAATAAGAGAACAGGGCATCAATAGACCAAACATATTATACTGACTTCCGTATATCGTAGGAAACTAACAACTTTTTCTCGAATGGTAATTTGTTTTTTAAATTTTCTGTGTAATTCGGTATGACAATCCGAGCTACAGATGTTTTTATTTTCACAAATCGTGCTCCGAATGTGGGAAATGGTTGACACCGAGCATATCATTACACAAATGAAACCACAAGGGCTTTGAAATAACGAAAAACACGCGTTGATTATAGATTCAAGACGCCTGTGAGTGTGAGCGTTGCCGAATCGCATGGTCAAAGTGATTTCGAAATCAAATTTGAGCGTTATTTGTGCGACATATGCAATTGAAAGTATTGAAGAACAATGCAATGAGAGGCCGTCTCGCGCCATCAGGGAAAGTCATATTGATGACAAAGTGGCGTCGGCGTGTGTAGGAAGAATCGGTTTGTCATTGATAAAAGCATGGATAGAGAAATTGAGATATCAGATTCAATTGCTTAGTCAGATTTCAACAGATATGTAGATGCTAATATATGCAAGTCATAATTTAACGTAGGATTTTGGAATACCGCACACTCTAATATATCAAAACGAGATGAAATTCGTCTTGGTTTCTATTCTGTTACAACATTTTTGAAATGGCACCCAACACCTAAAATCACCTCCAATATGGCCTCTACGTCCTAACAACATTTCCAATATGCCTTTCAAGACCTTAAAACATATCCAATGTGGCTTCATAGACCTTTAACATTTTTACTAATTGGCATTAAAGACTTAATGCCTCCATGACCATTTGGGGGCCTGGGCATTATTTATGTTGCTTAGCAAATAATAATTGAAAGCTGTGTAATCACATTATGGAAATTTAACCATATTTAATACAAATGGTGACCGTTCTCAGTAGCACAAATTCCATCATCGTTTTCTTTTGTACAGTATAGATTTGATTTGGTTTTTATAAATTCCCTCTTGTAATAATTCAATCCAAAGAACACTGCACAATTCCCCTTGATGTGTAAGGTCCACAGCGTAAGTAAAATTAGTTTACAATAACTTTGTCACCACCATGAAAACAGTTGCGTCTAGCTCAGTTTGATTTCTTTGAAAATGTTCTTCTCTCAGAAATAAAATTGGGACAAACATGTAGATTACTTCTTAAAAAAGCAGTCTCATGTGCTTTGAAGAAATTTATAGTTTTAGGCATTATGTCCAGCTAACAAGAGAACTGTTAGATAAATCCTTCTAGTTTTTTTAAAATGCCATCTGAATGTATTGATTCTTTGTGAAAGTTACTTACGTTTTCTGAAAGTTGGATTTCATGAATCTTTGGAGCTGTGTTATCTTATTTACGCTTCAAATGTCAGTAATAATAAACGTAGTAATTTTTTAATAAAATAATTACCTTATCCAGCATATGGATGCTGTAACAGTTTTCATTTCCTGTACAAATATTAGTCTATTCTGATATGGTCGCTTCACTTGGCTTTGATGAAGCAAACTGAGTCTACCAAACAACCATTCGGTTGAATTAATGTTTTGTTGACGTCATTATTAGAATTGTTAAACACAGCATGCATTCATGCCTGCACACCCTATTGTCTCCGTATATTGATGATAAGCAGTTTAATTTAAGTACCACGATAATTTACCGTCTATTCGCACTATAGGCGTTTTGAAATTATCTGAAGGGAAGGCATTTTTACTTTTTCGTCCTTTTGAGATGGGTTAGATATATATGCTGGTTTTTCCTAATAAAGATTTAGAGAGAATAATTTAAATTGATAAACTGTGATAATATATTCACGGTAATTATAGCCATGTTGTTTTGTCATTAGATAAGATGGGTTTTACTGTCTAGACGCAATTAGACACAATTGGTTTTTATTCAAACAAATGCAGGTTACGTGTACACAATATTTAATTGCTGGGCTTTTATGTTTATTGGAATGGATTCCTAATCGATAAAATGAATTAGCTACAGACACAGAAAAAACAAAAATAATGGACATTACGAATGGTCTTCAAGGTATTACATTTAATTGCATTTGTATACTGTTAATTATAATGGACAATTTGAACACTCTTTTTAAAGCAAATTGATGACATGATTGCAATCGCCATGCAATTCAGCGTTTATTCATTTTAGTGTTTGCGTTGTATTTAAATTAAAGATATTTTGGAAAACAAGATGAACGGATAGACTGAAATAAAAATCTTGCTTGACGAAATAAATTAAATTGAACCTATCGTATTGGTTAAAATTTGCTAAAAATCTGGCTGCTAGCTTTTGGGCAGTCATGCAATTTTAGAATTTGCAGCAAAAAACAAAAAAAAGTATAAGAGATTTTCGTCGGTATCGCTTAAGGATTTCTTCAACAGTTTGTCAATTAGTTCCAAGTCACCTAAAGCATCACGAAATGTCGTTTTTTTTGGAGACCGCAATAGACATACTCTAAATGACAGTCCTGTTAAATTCATTACCACTGTATGCCAAATGGCATTTTAACATTCACTTCAAGTAACTACCAAAGTCGAATCGGATAGAGGATCTTTATTAAATTCGGGATCTCGACTTGGTAACAGCAATGTGGTTGTATAGACTCTAAACACGAAATGTTTCTTCTAACTCCAATGCACACACGTTGCAGGAAGAAGACAATTTGTATCTACTGGATGTAACCGTTGCAGAAGCCCAAATTATATTACCAGACAGTTTTATCATGCATTGCGACATGGATGTGCTAGCCAAAAACTAACACAGACAATCTTCATGATTTGGATTGGAGACTCCAAAGCATAAAAAATACGATGCATTTGTATGCCCAGTCACGAGTTTTCAAATCCACACGAAATAGATTAGCATTAATATACTGATTGGTCAAAAGTTTCAAAACAGGTAAAGTGTTAGAAACCCTCGGAGATTGATGTTGACCAAAACTTACTTTGATCATACTAACCAAGACATTTTAAACATTTTACCGTAAGTAACGTGTTAAAAGTTGCTGTCCACGAATTTATGTTCTAGTGCATTTACAGAATCATACCATATGTTTAGGTGAAATTCCCAAAAAATAATATTCAACTCTTAATTGTTATGTTTTATTTCAGTAACGATAAATGAAAATGATTTGTATACAATTAAAACAATTGATGAAGTAGTTTCTTAATAACGTACTACAACTTGTTACAAGATCAATTTAATTAAAATCCTATTTAGGAAGCAAAGAACTTAATCAAAATCAGGGAATTTGATCAATTAAAAAAGATTTGCAATTATATACAAAGGTCAAGCCCCTTGATCCCATTATTATCAAAATAAACTAATCAATTCCTCAACTCTTATTTTATGCAGTTTTTTATTCCCTCACAACACGCACGATTTATAAATGATCTATAGACGTGGGCATCATTAAATAAACGCAAATAATCAACAAAACAATCAATAACCAGTCAGTCTATATATACGGACCTATAAAAAAGCGATACGACGTCAACAGTTGAGTTTGATGACGTCAACATCGGAAAATAAATACATTTGCTTTACGTCTAGAATAGAAAAATATTAATAGTGCTTATTAGTGAATACTTGTTGTTGTCTCTACATGTGTGCAATACATAGATTCAAGCCATTATGCCACTTTATAATTAAGGGTTATTCAGGGCACATTCCGTTTGGAAGCGATGGCTTTCTGGCAACTATAGATGAGGTCAACATCTGCCAGTTTTATAGTGGGTATGAAACACTCTGGGCACATGTACGATTATTTATTTCAAAACTATAACGATATTTTCTCATGAAACTTTCCAATTTCAGAATAGCTGTTGTTTGTTGACGTTATTAATAAAGAAGTGGGGACCGTCGTTTAATAAAGAGTAGAAATGAAGCAATTATCCCAAATCATATGACCTATATTTAAACCCTGCTCTGCCAATTAATGTCCTAATTATGGTTATGTGATCTCATTAATTAACTAATTTTTCATCTATTTGTACTGGTACCATTAGCTGCAGAGAGCTTCTGTGCAATTATAGAATGTATTTACAGAGAACGTGATAATTTAATCACCCCTTTTGCCCCACTTCACTTAATCGTTCTCGGTTGCCACTCAGTGAACTTGGAAAATATTCTCCCCCATCCTTGCTTGGATACGTTCGTAATAATAAGATGTTGAACAACAGGCTAATCGTTCGTCCTCGAATAACATAGCTCATTTTATGTGCTAGGATTTTTCAAGCAATGGAAAACAAGTACGAATAATAGTCTTTTATGGGACAAAAATAAGCAGTGGTGGTTTTTTATCCCAGATAAAACTTTGAAGATTTGCACATTTTTTCGGTTGGATCCATGGTGATGCACTCACTCGAACAATTTAAGCAGGTATTATCAAATAAGGCATCACATTTAAGGAGCCATCAAGCAACGATGCTATGGTTACCAGAAAATAAAGCAATAGCGACGGCTGAGTTTTTGTACAGATTACCAAAAACTACTTTTTTTTAACAAGTTTCCAAAATTGGTAGTGATAAATGTCCAGTTTTGCATTTATACAAATGAGGAATTTGTACATCATGTAGAGAAATAAACTGTTTTCGAAAATCTATGGAAAAATGTTTACATATTTGTGGCGAAGTTCAGTGACCAATAATGGTGCTGATTAACGAGATGGTTAATGGTTCGTTGTAACAGTTTTAATTATGTTCAAAATATTAATAAGCTTATAAAAGCTCAGTTCATTACGCATGGAATCACATTTACTAGTTGGCCATGGTGATATATGGACGGATACAATTTATTAGATTAACTCTTGCAGTTTAATCAAAACGCTAGACATGTTATAACAGGAAATGCCAGCAGCTTCCTAAATTTTATTATCTGCCATTTACTAAATTATCAACATTTGTTCACTTAATGCTGATAGTTTCACAATAATATTAATTTCAAACAAACCTATATAATAGAATTTATGAACGAAATGGAAATAACCTTGTTTATTAAAGTTTTACATTGCAAAAAAATCATCATTTTGTCAATTCAAACCAATTTATCTTTAAATAAGGGCCAAATGACAAAATCGACTACAGTAGGAACTGATAATGATACGATATTTAATGACAGTTTGATATTGCTTACCGACGTTTTGATCAAATGTTATTTATGTTCCAGGCAAACTATATAAATGTTATTAGAATAATTTTGCTGAAGTCTAATGATGCTTTCAAAAATGCAATAATTCAATATTGAGTTGCAAGATTGCATTACGAACAATAGACATGTTAACACTTGGGAGTAATTTACGAGTGATGTGAGGACATTTCTCTAACTAAGTATGTTCAAAGTTTTACTATCTGAAGCTTTTCATAAACAGAAAAAAGGTCAAAGCAATACGGATCTCACAGTTTCATAAGCTTAAATCCGATTTATATCTCCTCAGTTCTGATTTCCATATATATATGGCATTGAGTGTGCAGTGTAAAGCCATGTCTGAGCGTGAAAAGAAAACGAAAGCTAAATCGGATTAAAGTTTATTTAAATATGGTATTGATTTTTTCTGTCTTAAACAAAATATTAGTTAACGATCCTTTTTCTCTACAAATTTCGAAATGGAAAAATTAGATTTTATCATAACTACCTTTAAAAAATCTCACGGTTTTTCTTGTTAAGGCCAAATGACTGAGGAATTCAAACAAAATTAGCCAATAGAATTCATGTTATAGACAATAAATTGTAATATAGACACTTAAGTCTCTTCAGAACCCAAGTTTGCTACAGCAAATTGGAACTGAAATTGCCTTGAACATGACCTATTTGTGAACCCAAGCAGCAGCAATTGACGGATCTAATAATAATCTTGGAGGGAAAAAATCGTTTTAGTAGATATAGAGCATAATTGCGTCGTTGATAGAAATGTCAAGAAACTCATATCGAGGAATTTATTGTATTTGATAGAAATTCAGGTGTCATAAGTGTGTTATCTATAGTTGCTGTTGAATCGGTGGTTTTCTAATACCGGAGAATTTCTAAGATATACTGAAATGATAAACATGTATTAGTACATTAAAGTTTTTGATTATACTGCATGTATAGGCACTGTACAATTTTAGTTTGAATTTGGACATGAACAACCTACAGCTGCAACTTGGTCAGTTTCGGTTCTTGTATTTTCATCATTTCCAGAATATATAGAAAATCAATGTATATCATCGTTCTAATAACACAAATGTACTTTTGATGTTAACTACTGCTTTATAAGTGAGTGCATTCCTTTTTCTGCTAAAAGAACGATGTTGCTATCACTGATATTTACAAATGCGTTGTTCATGTATGCTTCAGGACATATTGCATGTTGGAGTTTCTTCGTATAAATCGCAAGGATGTTTTCGTTTATTATGGAATTTTATCTAAAACAAATGTCCATCTCTATAAAAATATCCACCTGTATATGTGTTGTAAACCTCGGGGGAAGTAACCTTTAACGAATAACCAATATCTACTTTCATGCTGTTTACAGTTGCATTCAATATGTAGGAAAATGTAAATGATACCAGGTTTATCTTATTATTTAATCTGTCAGTTTTGCACAATTTTTTTTAAAATTTCTGATTAAATGTCTAATACTATTTATAAAAAACATCAGAAGATGCACTTACTCTAAACTAGTATTTCTGAATAGATTTGCATATTTACATATGTATCGATTAATTTCACATATGATAACAATCTGCTTGTTTAATGTATTTATATAAACATGTTTCGATGAAAGTTAATCATATCGAATTTTACAAAAAAAAAATTTAATCAAACCGATGTTACCGAAAAACTACATCATAGCAAACGAAAAGATTGGATAAATGTTTTGGTTCAAATATTGCATGTACACATAGCGATGGAAAAAACCCGTACATACAATAAAGAAAAAATGTTCTGTATATAGTTAAATTTGAAATTTATATGCTATGAAAGGAGGCTACAACTCGTATGAAATTTACAATTGAATCATATAAACTATGCATATAAGCAAAATGTGATGACTTCCATGTTGTAGACAAAAAATTGGAACCTTAATTAAAACATCAAGTAACATCAATAAAGCACTCATGAATATAGTGAAGAGCTTTGTTTTAATTTTGACATGGATATGAGATTCCATTTTGTACACGCCCTGAATATTACCTCGGAAATGAATATTCAAGCCAGCCAGATGTATCTGGGCATTCGAAAATTCTCGATATATGGTTTCAGCAACGAAAAAAGCAAAACATTATCTTTTAAAACGCATACATGCTTTCTAAAAATCACATTTCATAAACCAACAAGCTTGATAATGCGAGCATCCGTATGGTTTTTTTTACATTATACAATGCTGGCAAAAAAACTTTTTATTATCGTTTTTGTCGAGTTGCAAAAAACCCCATATATTTATGGTTGAGAACCGTGAACACGTGCATTTAATCTCAAAAGACCATTTGCTCTAAGATGTATTGAATGTACATTTTCCTGAATGTAACGTGGGTAGCACTTCAATATTCGAATTAGACAACCCCACTTTATACGTCATTAATTAATCTGTTATCGTATTGTATCGAGGAAACGTATCTTAATCTACTCTTAGAGTTGCACATCTACGGAAATACTTACTGAAAGATGCATGTTTGCTTGAAGCTATAATTATCAACAATCGCTTCATTTGCATGAATTACCCCAAATTTTACACCTTCATGTTTTTCCACTTAAGTTCAAGTAAATCTCCTGATATCATGTGCTTTATTATTAATTATAAATTACTAAAAAAAAAAAAAGACTAGATAGAATAAATGGATGTTCTCACATTATCCATGTGTTGGCATTGTTCACATTTTTCATGTATCATTACAAGTTTTAAAAAAATTACTCCTGATGGTAGTAATCATACGTGGGCATTTCAGAAACTCGATCATTTGTGGACAAAACTAATTGTTGATGCCATATATAGCGTCAGTTATATACTTAAGTTAAGCAACAAATATTGACTGTTGTGTAGACCTGTACAAACCTTATACGTTTTAGTGAGATATAAGTGAATTACAATATATAGGCGTTTTGCTGTTGCCACGAGTTGGTAGAAACCTTTATTATAACATTAATTACTTATAATTACGCTGTAATTTACTGCCTACCATAATTTGATGCAATTTCTATTATTATTTCAGCCTTGATTATTTGACGATATTTAGTTACAAATCACTTTCATGTCCATTGCGGCAGACGGTTCTTAGAAATGTATTAATTTGTTTCTCAAAATCTCGATCAAAATCACTTTCAAACGCGTTTCAAGGATTACTTATAATTATATGAATAAAAATTTTTTTTTACCGTATTATCAATTTATCAATTTCCTAATGTCTTTGTGTAAACGCTTATATCTATTAAAAATTCAGTATAGTTGTATTCGGAAAGAATAATGTATATATATTATTTCTAATGTGCATTTATAAAAGTCAATACGACAATTAATGCCTTGGTATCCAGGAAAAATATCAGACATGTACTAACATGTAGTACATTGACTGCAGAAAATTATCCTAAACCATTTAAAGTTAGTGTAATTTTCGCCGAATGCAACACACAATTCAGATGTATAGATTTATTCAACTTGTCAAATTGGATAAAAAATATTGCTAGTTCTGTAATTCTGTAAATCTAAAAATGTCCTACATTTGGCGAAAATGGCTACCTGGCTACATTGGACATCTGGATCACATGGAAGTGGGTTAATTTTATTGCCATATTTATCAAGTGACATGTTTATATATACACACGTAGTATATATAACTAAAAGTCACTTGATATCGTTATCAAAACTTAACAAAGTCCATTAGGGTAATGAAAATTTCGGTTCCTTTTAACTATACTTAAGAATTTGTAATCTGATTAAATAAGATATTGATAATGGTGAAATGCAAATAATGGAATTCTTTCATTAAATGTAAAAATAAATGTGAGGTAAGATGCCAAATTTAATCGGGAAAAACATCATTAATAAAAATCTTCTTAAAAAAAAGATGCGACAGACAGTTAATTCCTACACGAATATCCATTTCTTGATCATAATCTTAGAATTTCCATATGTCTATGTGATTTGCGCAATTAAGCAAAGAGATGCACACGTATCTCCATTGCAGCGAAAGGCCTATTATCTGTTAATTTTCAAGCGTTTTACCATGATAAAAGATATACATACGAAGCTCATTTGTTGTTGACGCCTTGTTGGAAGCATTTAATCAATATGTATATGCCAAATCATGGGGCTGCGATTTCACGGAATTTATGAAATGGTAATGCAGACATAAAAGTGTCATTAAAATTTCTTTTCTGTGCCGCGCTTAATTTCAGACGCTGAAGATTAGCTCGGCGAAAAGATTTAAATATTCGTACAGATTATTGTGGGAATGTTATTAGAATCTTCGTTAATTAATAAAAGAAGTTGTGAGGATTCAAGCATAGATACGAGTTCGTTTTCCCTATTTCACATTGTGTAGATTTTTCACTTTCCTCTATCCATCCTTGAAAATGGGGAAATTTGTCAGCTGTTTAAATGAACCACGAACAAGTAGTACAAGAAATAGTGGTTGTTGTAAACATTTACTACATCATCGCTTAAGCATACACTATGGTGCTGCAAGGGTTAGGAAGAGTAGGAGAAAGTAGTTCGACATATGTATGTTTGTACTGGGTGACATTAGCATAGACAGCAGTAGTCCGTAACTATAATCATCGAGAATTTATTTTGACTTAATTGAATAGAATTTTCAGCTGATACTCGAAATGTTTGCAAAACGTGCATATCCCGTTTAGATAAACGCAAAATTAGATTTTAGTTAAAATAATTGAACAAAAATTAAAAAATTAAAACTTCTGCTGACTTGAATCATTTCTAAGAGTCTACATTTAATTTCGGTTAACTTCGTAATTATTTTACACCATCTTTTAAGTTCCAATTTGACCAAATTGTAAGGTACGTTCATAAGATTGCACAATATGTACGGATAAAATTTAATTTATGCTCGTTTCGAGCATCGAATTGAACGAGGTGGGTTTTGTTCTCATGTATTTTAAAACATCGTCTTTCCGATGATAGGAGCACTTAATTCGAAATGGATGCAGAATTTCATAAGTAAACCATGAGAATGGTAGTAAGGTTAATCTACGATGTTCTTTTTGCGTTTATTTATTTTTTAACCTCAGTTGACCACGAGCTATAGAAACTCGGTTTAAGTATAAATATAACATGAACTCGTTTGATTTAAATATTTACGACCATTATCTTAAAAAGCTAAAAAGAAGATAGCCAAATACTAATACGACATGTGTAGGGTTTGTAAAATAAGACTTCTGCTGTTTACAACACAAGTTAAATGAAATATGCATGACTTTTTTCCATGTCACTTAACCATGTATATGAATTCGAATGATGGCACTACCCTCTGTGTTTGTGTACATGTTTTTAACGAGTTTTAAACAATAAGAAAAATGTTTTCCATTTATCTTAAACTGGGAATTTTAAGATGACTCTCATAAATAGCGCTGTGATAGACCATACTTAAAACAACAGAATAATACTGTTTATTGTTAAATGACGCTGTTAAAATGTATATGCTTGACTGATATTGAAAATTTCACTATGCCGAAGCAGGTGTGGCCAAACATTAAATAAACAATTTTGACATTTTCTTGAATCAACGTTTATATCAATTTGTCCCATGCAAAGTTTTATCAGAGAATGCGTGTTTACGCACCATTTGAATGCATTTATATTGTTTTATTCTCGCTAATGGATATCTGATGATCGTACGTTATGCATACAATTTTTACACGACACTGTTCGAATGCTTGGCCTGCGAATAACTAGGACTAGATTTACAAAGGGACATATCGTGCAAAATGAAACAGATGGTTGTCACATAAAGTTGAATACATGTATCTGCAAATAGTTTAAGAAGCTCCGAATTGTTTACTCGACAGAATAAACGGAAATTTTACAAGCATGAAACATTTGCTAAACATAAAGGGGCAGGACGCTGTTTGATTGCATACAAACCCAATATAGTACAATATAGCATACCGTAGATCTAGTAAGAATATTGACTTTAAACGCATGCAACAGAATTACTTTAGTTGTCTAGCAAATTCTAGCGTGATGGCAACTCAATAGCCAGACGTACTTTGCGTGTACAGGATGTCTCAATTGAAAAGTTAAATGAAGAGACCATAGTGCTCTTTGCCATAGTTGTACTTTAATAGGGGTCTCATCGATCTATAGGGAGCACTAGATGGAACATATAATTTCTGAAACACGCCATTGCACATCATAGAAAAAAATTGAAGATTTTAATGCACTCATACCAACTTATGTGATTTCCATTGTGATCCTTTATGAGTCGAATGCTTCATGTAGTAAGTGAACGCAATTCATGTAGGTAACAGCCTAACACACATTTAAAAAACCTATTATTGTCTTATTGTGGATGATGTTTAAACCTTGTGTGACGCTGAAGTGTCAGAAATACGATAACATTTTATCTATATATAATTCAAAAAAGTAAGAAGCCTATTATCGCTTCAAGAAACATCGTATTCTTGTCTTCATACGCTAGCTTACAAATAAACACGAACTGCGACTAGACATATATATATGCTACTGTAAATCCTGTTAAGAACACAACTTTCACTATTAAGCAAATAATGAAATTTAATGGAGAAGTTAAAACGTCTGGGTGTTTTTAAATTTCATCTTCGTAATTTTAAATTGTAATTTTTAAAGCCCAACGGTATTTCCTTCAGGTTTTAGATCTGTGTTAATTTCAGCTTACAGTTTAACTCATTAATACCAAAACGATTGGCGATTATTTAATCAAAGTACTTCAAAATATTTTGTTTAAAATTCAAAATATGTTCCAAGTGCTAATGCCAGCTTACACTAAAACTCTAGAAATAATTAATGCCAAAAAGATTCGAGATTCGAGCATCAAAGTACTTCAATATGAAACCGAAAGTACCATAAATATAAACATATGGGACACATTTCAGAACGTTTTAAAGCGCTCTTAAGTATTCTAAAATTTAAACAGAAACTTGACGACGTACGTTTTTAGAGGCTTTATTTGTAACACTTTATTTAAACAATAAATCTTAAAACGCGTTAGTTGCAAAAACGTGTACGTACACATAAATCGCACAAAACGTACGATTTAACCACAAATTGTTTTCCTTTCATGCGTTCTAAGTTATTGATTTTGACTTACAATGAGAAGGATTCTCAAATTTGTCTTTATCAATTGTGTCATTATAAATAGTATGTCAAGACAAGAAAATAAAGTTCTATGTCAGATAATTAAACATGTATGGAGTCGTTCGTTTGGAGTCTTAAATTGTTTTGCATGGGATAATAAAGTATAATGACATCGTTGATGTTTTTTTTGCTTTCTTTCTGAAAACTTGTTGTTTCATCTTCTCCATCATAATGGCACCGTTTTGGCTTCTAATGCACCCATTTCGGTTTTCGCCTGCTTTTACGTGGGATCTTCCATAGCACCTCCATAGATTGGAAGAGAAGCGTATAAAGCGTAGGATGCTCCTGCAAAGACCTCCGTGCTAAATCCAAAAGATTAAGGGTGGGGTAACACGTGGGTCTCACCATTACGTTGTATGTGTCGAAAGCACAGTGGGAGCTTCTCATTGGCAACCAATTGATCAACGTGCAACTGTTGTGCACGTCAAACGACGCCAGCTGGTTGGTCGACTCCGAGTCACGAGTCCTCTCACACTATTGCATAGACTTGGAGGGAAACGTACATTTGCAACACAATACGAAAGAAAAAGCAAGAAGAGAGGCGACTGCAATATTTGGAAAACGAAAAGTATTTTACTACCTTAAAAGGAAGTCCGAAGAGGAATCGGACGACACACAATTCTAACCACTGGTCTTCCTGAGTGCGTTTTTCAAACCAATTTTTTTCGCGTTCATTCAACAAAGGTAGGTACAAAAGTCATGCTTTACTTTTACTTTTGATACAACAATGGGAAAGAGTGCAAACTTCCCACAAATAACAATTGCATGTTGTTATAAAGAAAAAGATTTTTGTTAAAAGCAGGTCATGTGTCAAAAACAGTTTTAGGGAAATGGTTGATGGCACGATGCTGAAGAAAACAAAGTTTTCTAAATTGTTACCAATTTGCGAAAAGGTTGTGGAAGAACAAAAAGTTGTCAGCCATGACAAATGTTTCGTTGAAAAACCGATGTGACTGCCTTATGCCACGACAAAGTTTGAAGAAATATTTGTTAAAAAACATCGGTTAGATTCTTACAAGTATTAATTTAAATAAATGAACGATGTTGCTTGTGTGTGGGTCTAAAGTTTGTTTGAATTGAAAATTCTATACGAATCAAACTAATGAATTGATAAACTTACTACTAAAACGTTATTGGTGACAAAACTCCAATTATTAACTTGTATTCATAAGAGCAAATTATTTTGGTTTAGAAACTCGCAATTTCTAAATTGTTTCATTATAAACGAGTATGAATGTGGCTGAGGAATCCAGAAGTTAACATTCTTTTATAATGCGATTAAATACGTTTATAGTTTTATAAAAATATATCCTTTAATTAAAAAAAAATGAATTGTATGGAGACAAGAGTTAAGGATTTTCTTATTCAAACATTTTCTAATTTCCTTATTTTGATCAAAAAAGCCTTAACATTGCTAGTAATTGGCCATGATTCGTAGATTAAAGTAAAGTATATACGGTTCCTTGATTTTAATTGTTCTAATTTACCCGTAATTCGCTAATAATCGTCTGGCTTTTCCTATGCAAGTCTCGCTTTTGTAATTATTTGAGCAGATTGCATTTCATTAATCCTTTAAAAAGTACATTCAGTGGATGCATTTCAATTTTTCGCCGGCACATTCATTCATTCATCAGCAGTGAAGTTCAGAAGAATGGCCAAATTAGTTTTAGTTCTGAAACAAGAGCTAGTTGTATAAAACAATATTGTGTAGGTTTTACTTTTCATGGAACTTTATAGACGAGCTAAACGAACACCGCAGCAGCTTGCTAACTCCCAAATAATTTTTTTTGAGTCATATTGATTCAACCGTTAAATTGGACGGCAATTTTTCTGGTGAGCAAATCGCTTTCAAGACGTTTAAGAACAAGACGAGCCATGAAAGGAATGCTAAATTGATTGCACGTCTTAAGGATATATTTACCGTTTTCTCAAGTCAGCATGTTAAAAAACATGAGACAATCAATAGGCGCCTACCTGTGTAATTATTTTGAATAGGGTAAGATAAACGAGTCACACAAAGATATATTTACACTTAAACCTGCATTTAAGTGTTCGCTATAATTAAAAAAACGATGACCTTCTATTTAATTGCTTTGGTGGTTACAGTCCAAATGAATTAAATATTTGACAAAAAATAAAAACTACAAGTAATCTATAACAGTGTTATTCTTGTAAAAAACATCATGTCAGGTGGTGAAGTGTGTTAAATGCTCAGGTATAATAACAATTATACAACCAAAGGTGGTTATTAGTCATATGGATCACATTATGGACGCTTTCTATACATAAAGTTTTGTGAATCCTGCAAATTTTACGAAACAGGGACAACCAAAAATGGATAACATGTTCGATCAATAAATGAATGTTCTGCAATTACCAAATGGAAAACCACACTAATCGATAACCCCGTTTTCCACAATTCTCAGAGCGGCGTGCACGCATCTTTTTAAGAATTCGCTATAACACACCCAATTTAGCATAATTCGGTATATGCGTGCACAAAACTCTTTAGGATATTCATATCCAGACTTGTAAATTTTAAACATGTTATAAGTGTCTATTCTTGTAGGGTAATCCTGAAACTTATTATTCCAATTTTCCCATCATTGCAACCTTTCACCTATCTCAAGTATACAAAAATCTTTAGCCATCAGCATTTTGAAAGTAAAAGATGAATAATCTAATTTCTCTGCTTTTATGCTAAGAAATAAATGCCAGTTTATTTCACATGTCATATTTTCGAGTTTTTCTTGATTTCTAAATCGAGTCGATCTTGATTCACACACTATGTGCAGTTTAATTTCTCGCCATCGTTATGTTTCCACAGTATAATTTTGGTGCATGCATGATATACATTCCACCGCTGCCTATTGCAACGTGTTTGATTGTTTTAATTGTCATATGCTGTTTTCATTCTCATTCCCTAAGTGCAATGCAACGTGAAATTGCTTAACGCCCCAGATGCCCTTGACGTAACATTTTGGAAGCATATTGCCATACGTACATTTTGCTAAAAAAAAATTATAAAATGCAGTGAAACGATGAAATTAAGTCAACAGTTTTTTACGAGGCATGGCATGGTAATGAAATTCTGCCGGCTTGCATGATGTGTTCAAACCACCCCTTTAAATTGGCAATCACTGTTGTCTTCTGTGCCTTACAGGCAAAACGGCCGCTTTCAGAACATTATACGTTCATGTGTAAAACATTTATATTGCTTTAGTGCTTTGGTTATCGATAATTTTTGTTGCCTCTGCTGTTGAGCTGTTTGTCTAGAATTCATTATTGTTGCCTGCGATCTAATTTTTGCGGCATAAAACGATGGCATTTATTCAAATGTCAGGCTCATTCAGCGGTTAACAATTCCCATCATTAATACCATTGTGATTTAGATGAGGTAAAAGTTGAAAGCCGGAAATTCGGAACTTGATTGAGATTGAACAATTTAACTTGAACAGAGAGGGAAAAACCGTGAGATTGGTATACTGTTGTTTATAATAGCATTTAAATCACGCGCTGCTGTAAATTCAGCGTAAATGTGGAAGCACATTGTTGTTAATTAAAAATAAACGCGTCATTAATCGAACAAAATTACATGTAATACGTGTAATTCATGTATTTAAATGCATTTCGCTAAGTAATTAAGAACCTTTTGTGTTTCTAAGGTACATGCACATTTTTAGACCATTTAACACAATGCTACCTCCTACACTCTATTTGGAGATTCATACAATAAACGGTTAGGATTACTTGATTGCTATATGCCGTGAATTCAAACACGAAACCGAGTTTCCAAACTTCGCATATCTACCAGAATCTTTTTTGGATTAAATCCAAATTGCTATTTGAGTAAGTTTGCACCATGGTGTTTTCATCCAAAGTGTCAGCTTACAGCTTAAGACAACCTTTCCTCATTTTTTTAATCAAAATTTCTAGTCACATATGTGATAAATCAGTGACCACCTGTTTAGTATTAAATATTAAAACGAAAAACATATTTTGAACGACGACTTTACAACTTGAACGATGATTCAGGACCAAATATCAAGTATTATATATAAATACAATTTTATAGTAATCAAATGAGTTTCACTTAAGTTTGAAAATTTAGACAAGTCTATATATGTTTGCAAAGCACTCGAACAACATTGTGATATCGTTTCGTATGTTTTGAAATAAGATTATGAAAGTTTAAAAAATTCTGAAATCAATTTTCGTTCTTAGGCTATTCTTAGATAGTTTTATTTTGTAGTGCTCACATGTTACAGTATTATGTAAAAGCTGTACACAACGTTTCGTTTTTAATCAACCCCCCAGCGGCCTTTCGTATATGGTCTTAAAACTGGGTTCTCGTTTCGCTCTATTTCCAAACTTGCAGTTTGCATAGCAATGCATGATGAAATTCTTTAACTTTTTTTTCGAGATCTTTATGCTAATATCCCATGAAATGAACATTGCGAAAATGCCACAAAAAGATCATGCACGTCACGCACCTTTACAATTTTATAAGTAACGAGCCTTTGTATCTAATAAATGATCAGCTTACGCGAATAGAAACATAGGGGTGAAGAGGGTTGAAACCGTGTTTTTGTACCCTGTCTGTGCCAAATTGACACTTTTCCACATTTCACTACCATTAAACACGCAATTGCAACGTAGCAAATAAAAGTGACACTATTCTCTCGCATGTACTGTCTGCGTGAACCATTTAATATCTAGATCAAGTTATGATAAGTTTAGGATAGTAAATTGGATCTATAGTATGCTTGGTTCTTCACCGATATACATTCATAAATAATACTTGGTAGCCGTATAGACAGATCAAAACCATGTATGACTACCTTTTGTGTTACTTTATTTAGGTCGTAATGCATTTTCTGGGTATTGAATAAGATAATGTTTCTAATGTAAGCATATCTATTACGCGATTTGTACGTTTTCACGCGTCTACTTTAGACATCATATATTGTCCATTGTCTGAAATTGCGCACATTGGTGTTTCCAAGAAAGTTTTGGTTAAACTTCAATTCATAGAAAATGAAGATGTGACTATGACAGCAATTCGAAGTTTAATATCGATTCAAATATTTTTCTAGATAAGACAACATCTTACTTATACTTTCTAGACTTCCCAACTAATATATAGTGACCTTAGTTATCATCGAGTGGCTTAATTAAATTGTTTTTGACCATAGTATATTGGGTAATGAAACTTGTTGTCGATCACTTATGCAACAGCTCAAAGCCAATATCCGTAAATGCAACTACAACATTTCATTCTCACATATGCATATAGTTCTGGTCAATTTTTTCCAGAAATGCTTTTATCCTGTCATCATCCAAATATAATCCCATGATAGAGTACCCACCGTGAATTCATGAATAATTGAATACATTAAAAACAAATTCGCGTTAAGATTTTTAACTGATTTTGGTTATGTGGCTCATCATAAATTCTTAATTTTTTTATCCGAATTTTTGACGTTATGAATTACCAATCAATATAATTTCTTAGACTCATAAATGTTAAAGGCAATGGCTTAGAAAGCATGTACTCTTTGATTGACTTGCATTTTCGACAAGACAATAAGCAAAGTTCAAATTGCACTCAAGCAAGAACCTGTCAAATGATCAAGCGTTTGGAAAGGTGCCTATTGAATAATGTACGAGATCATGCTTACGTAATGTAAATGCATAAAACTCACAGTAATTTATTAGCCAGCCCTATGCCAGCAACTGCTAAATTTATACGGTATAAGCTGATATTTAAATTAAAGTAGTTTGCATACGTTCTCACTGGAATTGGCTAATAAATAACTTTGGACGCATATGCACCCACTTTAATTTCCTCGGATAATTTAGTGCCTGAAAGGCGATTTAAAATAATTTGATCAATATACTATGCATAGGTGCTGCGTTAAATGGATTTCTAAAATTGACAAATGGCTTTATAACGTAATTTCTCAGACGTCAATGATTACAGAAATACAGTTCATTATGTAAGCACATACACATCACGCAACTGTAACATTGAAAGTATGTAGATAAAACTTCAAATTGTCACTAAACAGCACATTTTGCCTAAGTAGTATATGCTTATATTAATAAACAAAAGCTTCAAAGATCCGTTATGCATCTATTTTAATGTTTGAATCGAAGTGTATAGATAAATAGAAATTGCATTTTTTTATGATTCTTATTATGAACATGACGTGGAATTTAATGTGGATTATCAATAAAACTATACCTAATTCGTATATATGTATTCAGAATTTTCACATTTCGAAATTAAAAGCCTAAGGGCCATTACACCCAAAGGGCAATAGTCATCATTGTTACCCAAATTTCACTGTAATTTATGATTAGGTGTAACTTCATCATGTATATAACGTTTCCCTTAATTTATATCAATTTGTGAGCTAAAATATGAAAAATATTATAGTTCACATGAAAAACCAGGCTCATTATACACCTGTATCAATATATGATGGTGCATCTATCTCGTTCATTCACACTTGATGGTGATGAGTGAGTCTGAATGGATGAATTAATTAACAATGTCAAATTTTGCATGCAGTATACTTTAAATGCCAGACTTCTTTTACTTCAGAGCAACTCAAATGTCAGAATGGTATTTGTCCAAGAAAGGAAGGCAACAATGTCATTCATTGGTTCTTTTATATCGTATAATAATGCACGAAAAACATGACGCCTCATAATAATTTTCTTCATGCGTTCCACTTTGCTTGTCGTGCACTAAATTATGGCAATCTCATATCATCATCATGCTTTCCATTATTCGGGTCATCTTTATTAAATAACGCAGGGTATCTCAATACATCGCGCTTTAGCTCCCTCGTAATTTCTATGGACAAAGAAGTGCTGATGTCCGGCCGTATAAATGTCAAAGAAAGTATGGTTCAGTAGAACGCAACTTGACAAGCTGTGGCCTGCTGCACCATTGTGCTGCATGCAGTATAGTCGATATAATGTAGCGCAATTCATGCTTGTCTAGTTTTAGTGTTAGGAAGGCCTACTAAAGATAAGGCAGAGATTGAGAACAGGGGCTACATCCTATATTGGTGTAAGTGATACCAAGCGAAACAGTCGCAATTCAACTTTACGTGGTTTCTCTTCGATTTTGGACAAGGGTTTCTAAAGGTCATTTTATAAAAAAAAATTTCCAATCATGGACCTCGATTCGATTTACAGGTAATAATTTCACTATTTTCGTTTTGTTGAATCTTGTCCTGCTTTGATAAGATGAGGGGTTTTTTTAAACAAAAAAAAGACTTCGATGTCGTGTATCATGCTTTTGACCTTCTGCCTAAAGAACAGTCAATGAAAATTGTAACATAGCTCGATACTTAACAATATAACGGCAAAATTTCCATTAATTGTTATTATTAAAAGTTCGATTGTAAGTGATATACATATTTCATCTCTATAATATAATCACAAGTTATCATTTTTGCTTAATGAATATAACTTTAGTATCTAAACTTTAAACCTTTTGTGGGGGCAACTCTATAATATGTACCATTTTAATATTACATATAAGTTTTCTTTTGATTTTTACTTTAAACTGATTCAATGTTGGCATTGCAATTTTTCATATTAGGGTAACAGTTGATAAGTTTTTGACAGTGTTTTTGGCATTCGTTTAATACTGTATATAATGTACTTACTGTATATATGACTGAGCAACCTGCACTGTGTAAATAATGTAACACGGTGCTGAAGGGTGGAAGTGTTATAATAATATGACTAGGTAGTTGTAACAAGGAATAAGTTGTAGTAGCGGTGATATATATTTATTTTATATAAAATATTAATAACCATTTTCCTGTTTTTCCATTTAATCATTCATTAGACACACTGTTGTGTTCCCATTAAAGCTAAATTTGTTGTGTATAAAGCAAATATAAAATAAACAATGGTTAAATGAGGCCCAAGGAAGCAATTCTCTGAAGGCAGAATTTATCATACGTTGTAGACTAAGTTATGAGAATATCATATTCCTGTCATGTATACAGGTCTTCCGGAGATGGGAACCCATTATACATCTCGCGTCTATTAAAAGGGCAATATGTTTGCTCCGTAATATCCTGTTGAGACTTTAAGATAGTCGAGATTCGGCTCTTTTTTATGACCCACGTTTGGAAATAGCATAACACGTCAAGCAGCAAGCAAATGGTGGATGCAATTCGTACATTGTTCTGAAACATGTGGAATAATGTGTTCTTTTAGATCGTAAAACGGAAGGCAGTGGACAGGGTATAAGACCGCCTTTTAAGAGTCTGAGATTTAGCATCATTTTCGTGAATTTCTTTGGAAGACAGTTGTTAAGAAGTGTGTGTATTTGTGTGTGTATACCGTGTTTGTTTATGCCCTCTCGTAAAAATATCACTGGGTGTTTGGAAACACGAGTGGATGTGCAGGGTGGCACGTAAGAAAATAACTCGGTGCCGCCTCTGGATATAAAGCCCGCTTGGTGAATATGTAGGGAAGCAGAAAAAAGTTCTTCAACTGTACAGTGGTTCTTTTTATTTTTAAATCTATCAGTGCATCATGCTTTATATTTCGCAGTTATTGAACGAATGCCATGATGTTCTTGACGATGTTGATGAATCAGGAAGAAAGCAGTTATAAAATTGTTTATTAACAATTAAAGAAAGAAAATAATTTCAATGTAAATTCTAAAATTACTCTGTTTTGGATGTTATTAATGTAGCATAGCAACAACTTCGAATCCATAATTTAAAATTTCGTATTTTATACATTTCATTGACTATAATATTATATAACTGTTGTGTTTACAGAAACATAAAACGTATTAAGTTTTACATCAAAGTCAAATTTACATCAGTTTAAAAGTAAGGCGTTATTATTTATAAACATGCATGCTGCAATTGTTATTATTGGATTGATTGGGAAATTTTAGCTTTTGGCTTGAAAATATGCGGTATCTGTAACCTGTTTGGAATCAAATAGCATTGTCAAACCTCTTTGAAATGCCGTATGCTGTACTGCATGGTGTGCATTTCAGGTGATTCGTCTAGTTTTCGGTTTAAAATTGCTGTTCCCATCACGCCTTGTCGCATGTTTGTCACCTTTCCTGAATCAGAAGCGTGTGTGGCATAAACTTTGAAAGCCAAATCTGTTCCACCCTACAGAGACTAGAGGCCAAGACTCGTGGTGAATTCAGTAGTCCACTTCAATATTGAAATTTTTAAGTAAGTATCTTTGGGTCTAAATTGACGTACATAACGAATGAAAGTCAATCTTATTCGAATTCCCCTTGGTCGATATGGGAACATAGCAACAAAAGGGTATCCACAACACGTTGGAATAACAATGAGTCTGGCCAATATATAGGACACTTGCACATTTTTCAATAATATCTTTGGCATATTTCACAAATTTGTCGATTTTTTAACTTATTTTTAACAGTTACTATTATACATGTAATGTTTACATGTTTGAAATTCACCAAACAAAGTGTAACAAACAATCCAAAAAAGTCTGGAAAAATTATACACATATTCACACAAAATATGCGAATGTTACCAATATTGACTGACAATTAAAATCATAGAATTTGTGCTACATACGAGTTGTTTGTTTTTTTCGGAAATTTATGAATTTGATCACCATTTGAAAACGCAATGAAACTCAACAAAAAAGTCTTTAATATATTTTGCGATGCAAATCTTAACAACTCTGACATAGTTTCACCTCCTTGCACATTTATAGAAAAATGTCAAGTATCACTATTCGATTTTTATATAGATATGCTGCAGCTGTTTGATATTCAATAATCTATAGTTATCATTGGCTTAGTTCAAGTATCTGAAGTTTCAAACTGCTAGTACATCCTTATTATATTGTTATCTATGAGTAAAATATTTAAGATCAGTTTTATGGTAGTTCTGACATTATACGCAGAACACATAAGAGAAGGGCTTATTATTTGTGCAACTCTGCATTTTCCTACGCTGTTTTCTGATAAAGTACGCTTTTCACTAAATGCAATCAAGGTGCCATGACGTCATTACGTGAAACCACAAGTGAACCGACAACAAAAAATAACCAAGGAGGCAAATAATGCTCTTATTTTATATGCAATTGATTGTTGACGTAGAAGGGTTTTTGGTATATTATAAGATATTATCTATAATCTTCTTATGATTGCCTTGCACAGTTGCGCTTAGCTGCATTGCCAACCACTCAAGCGAAAAATAGTGTTTTCAGCATAAATCCATATCAGTACATATATTTCTTTTCTGCCAAAAATAATCCAATAGTTATCATAGCGATTTGGTTATACTACATGGTGTATTATGGTCATGCATTTCATATAGTTGTGTACTTAACTAATTTGAAGCATAATGATAGTGATAAAAAGTTGCATTTCATCTTGGTAAATCTTTCATGACTTTCATAATTGGTAGATGTTCGAAATGATAAATTACCTAATTTGTGTCCATCATGTTTGAGCTTGCAATTCCCATGTTCTTAACTTATATTCTACCCGCATCATATCAAACACCTGTGCTTCCTTTAAAATGTATATATTCGAAATGAAATTTATAAGTTTCCATTCAAAAAAATGATATATAACAGGCTCAATCGTCTAAGTCACATATTGCCTCCAAACATTCAAAAAAACGTTTTAGATGGATTACCACAACTCATACAGTATACGGAATGTTGGAATGCAATATTTTCTTATAGGGGTGAAAACCATTTCATCATGACTTGGCAACTACAATTCAGTCAGGTCAATTTTGAACAGTTTTCTGAAAAAATCGAAAAGATCAAAATTAATTTTCATCTTAACTTGTCTTTATTTTAACTTATTACTTCAAGATCTTCAAATTATAGAAAATATACGGATGGTCATTTCTTTATTTTATTTCTTCAACAAATTATTAAATTCCTCATCCCTCAAGAGATCCTTGTTCAAGCAGATACGGAGTAATTTCTAAATTGATATCCTCTCTCGACGTAAACTTTATTGTTAACAAGAAATTGCTTTTCCACTTGTGTTTATAAGAACGTAGCTTTGAAGTCTGACGATCAAGACATTTTCCAGTCATAATCATTTTAATTTTAAAGTATGTGTTTATAATTGTACACATCAAACTTGTATATAAAATACAAAAAAGATGTCTAAAACGTAGGGAATGTTTGAGAAACCAAACTGACTCCTGCATTGCGATTAACATTTCACATCAGACACAGCGAATTGCTTAAATAGTTTGTAATTTTAATTTAGTGAGGTTTTCTTAAACATGGAGCAAATGAACACATTTTAACATTACATATTAGAAATTTGGTTTTTTAGGGACGTAGTAGAACTATGTTCTATTTTACAAATTTCATTTAGAATCCCTGATTCGTGAAATTCGCAGTAGTTTAATAAACGCGAATTGTTAGACACGCCTAAAACAGCGTGACATTCAGTATTAAATTACCTTGTTAATGTCAGGCTTCATAAAATTTTATTATAATTAAACAAATATATTCAGTGACGCCCTGCCCAGTTATAACTTTTTCAAATTACTCTATTTTAAATCTTTAACAGTTGACACACTACGGTATATGTAGTTATACGAAAAAGGTTTGATTAAAAGTTTCCTGTTTTTCATAATTTTCTTAATGCGCATTCTTATCAATTCACCAATTTAATACTCGGATATAACAATCATGCATAACCTCTAAATAAATTGAAACTTAAGTACTACGTATAGCTTTTGTTATGACTATCAATTTTGTTTATTACAAATTGTATTACAAATCAAAATATTCTTCTTGAAAAAATCCACTAATAGAACTACACTTTTATATCTTCTTTGTTGAAGTAGAACTTTAATGCATCTATTATGTTAAACTAGAATATCAGTTTTGCAAATACTCATCATGCCCGAAATTAAGAAATTGCATACAGATTTATTGATTGTTCCCGTTTAAGTATGGCTTTTATATACAGTTATAATTTGCAAATAAGCTGAAGAATACCATAAACCAAATGAGTTGGAATCGTTAATACAAGTGCTCACCCTGGTGGCATACTCTGAATTGCTAAAACGAGTTGCATTGCTTAGATAGTGAAAACTTTAAGGTCACTCATCCGAACTTTTATAAAAATGTTTAACAAACGAACACTTGTGTTGTGCAGACATGTGGTTAAATACAAACAAAAAGTATTCGCAGACATAATCTATTTGAACAGTTGCCATAGACGTCTACAACCCTTTGTTTGAAACAAAAGCTTAAGTTTTTCTAGTCAGCATTCTATTCAACTTTATTTCTGCGCGACTTTGACGTTGATTCCTCATAACATTTCTTGAATGTTTTTGTCAGAATAAGAACAGAAAAAGTAAAAAGAAAAATAAATAGTTAAAACTAACGAACGTTAGTAATTGATAACTGTAAATAAATAATATCCAATGGCGAAGGGAAAAGCTGTTTCCCTGGTGAGAAGAAACGCATGTGTTAAATGTTTTCTCGTCATTTTCTATTTCTAGAAAGCAGCTGTTTTGAACTTTGCCCCGGTAACATTAATATGTAGGTTATCTATTTTGGTGTTCTCAAGTTGTTACACTCGCCGAAATTACTTTTCTATGTCTTTTGTCTGACGGAAATGAATAAGAAAGTTATGATTATGATTCGGTGGTTGTCAAATTTTTGTTATTAGATGACATCCACTGCGAATTTCAATAGAGGCAAAAATAACCCAGCACGAGAAACGAAATTGAATTTTTTGGATTATAAATATGACGAGCAAAACAAAACACAAACGTCAACTGGTGCTTATTCTGTCATTGCAACAACTAATAGAGGGATCTTTCAAAGATAGTAGACAAACGAAAACATAATATATTCCATGGAGTTAGTTCAATGAGTTTAATTAGAGATTACAGTTATAGTAAAACTCTAACAAGGTCCAATTCGTGGATACGACAGTAATTAAATGAAGATCTGCTCTCGGTAATCAAAGTTTAATGATATTAAGTAAAAGTTTCAGACAATTACTCGAAGTGATGGACATGATAATTTCGCGGTTAGCTTCATAAAGATCATTTTCAAAGAGCCCTAGATTAAGATGAATAAGTAACATATGTGAGAGACTCTAATTTCAAGAGACTTTAGTTGTTGAACGATTAGATCCTCCTCCTTCCCCACTTTACATCCAAACTTTGACAATACACAATGCCAGACATAGTAAATTTCAATCGAAAATTAGCATCGTCCAGACTTGCTGCTACATTAAAGTTTAATCGCATTTAAGCTGTTTAGTTAATTTTAGCAAGTGAGACATGAAAGTGTTGAATAGAATTGACCAGGGGAAAATGAGGTTTAACGCTAATTAGATTTTAAATGTAGGCCTTTCAAAAACTTGAATTGAATGCAATTTTCAATACAAGCACTCAATGTCATCACTGCTTAAATCGATAAGGCGCCCTGCAAGGTATTTTATATATTGCCCATTACGATAACCTTTATAAGCTTACTTTAATTCATGTACATATATGAGCAATTCCTGTCATCCATCATCCATGCTTATAATCAATATGTTGCAATTATAATTCACCAAGCTCCATTTTAATTACGAAATTCATGTATCATTCTGGCCTGCTATTTGTCATGGATTGCGATAGATTATTCCGTTAAGAGGATATTTTTAATATCACTCTTTACCTCGCTGCCCTGTCCATTTATAAACTATTCTTTAAAGATAAACACATTATTTTAAAAACGTGGTATTTAACTTTATACAAATCATCAATGTTAAAATGGTAAATTTAGTGAAAATCATTAATAAAGTTTTATTTAAAAATGTTATCACGCTAACATGTTTTATAGAAATATCATGCAAGCAACATGCCATGTTTTTATAAATAAAAATATACAGTGACCATTTTAGGATAAAATTCAATAACATGGAAATATGAAGGAAAAGGGGAATATGATTTTGCTACAGGCTTGTTGAAAGATAAACCCCTATGTTGCAAAAACCCTGGAAATTCAGTTCTTGATCGGAATTTATCAAAATACGAATGTTTACCGATTTTCCAAAAACTGCTTGAAAAGTTTTACATGCAGGTTGTTTATTTATTTATCGGCGAATTTGTTATCAAGGACCATATCCGGCGGACGCTTTGGGATCTGAAAAATGCAGTAACTGTAGTGTATGTTATGTGTCAATGCATGACTTCAAATTTTTGAAGTTTAGAGAAATTTCCATAGAATCGTAAATGTACTATTTGCTAAAGATTACTCAATAACCCAATTGTACACAGAAAATTTTTTTTTCAAGTTACTCATGTGTATACTCTCCTTTGCTAATCTTATTCCATGTACAATTGGCAAACCAATTGAATTTAGACTAAAACTTATATGGGAAACTTCACAACTTATATGTTTAGCGATGTTGCAAACACGGAAGAGATTTTGCTTAAAAAAACATCAGACTTCGTGTAAGCTAGATATATAGTAGCAAGATTAAACCTTGCAATGAAAAACGACAGCAATCAAGAACAACAAAAAAGCATGTAGTGTTCCTGTTCAAGCTTGCAAACTTGGCTGACACAAAACCATGGCAACGACTAAAAGTGGGTTGAACAAATTTCTATAGACACTAATATTTGTAATAAAGCACATGAGCAGTATATAATGATAAGACAAAAGTGTATCTCTATATGTAAGATTCAGCTTGCGTGCATTTTATATAATTCTTGGTTGCAATTGCAACATCTGTTGCTGAGAGTCAATACTCATTCTAGTCTAAATGGAAACTCTTTATAAATTTCCCATTACATGAAACGTGGTTATGGAATACAAAATGCTTTCTAAGATACAGTAAAATTTAAGTTTAAAAAGATGCTTCACCAATATTAAAACACTAGTTTTATTTGACGTAATGCGAAGAGATTTTTAATGGACATAATTAAATGGGTGTTGAATTTACAATAGGCGCTCGATTCTTTTAATGCGGGGTTTCCAAACAGCATTTGAAATGTAATGGGGCGTGAATGATACGATAATACAAGAATGTAATTAACACGTCGAGTCAACAACTTCAATTAAATGAAACCAAAATAGGAAACGATCAGGAAGTAGGGTAGCGCGTTGGCCATTATCTGTGGAATAGACTATGTAGTATAAGATCAAAGTTGAATACATTTAACTGCGCGATAGGCGTCATGTTCTGTAAGCACGCTTTGCCACTTTTCATATTGCCACTTTGCTAATTACATTTTTCGTTTTTATTTTTTTTATTTTCATAGGATGAAGACAAGTTGTGTTTTTGCTTTCCTATGTACTCTGCTGTTTTCTACACAAGGACAAGGTAGTTTACCTCCGACTAATTGTGTATTACAAAAAACATCTCCGGATGGTGGTGGACAAAGTAATTCTGGAGGAAGTCAAGTAGTCTGCGCTTCCAGTGTAGGCGATCAAGAATTTGCATCAAATGGTAAGTTGTGAAATTTCAAAAATCTTAACTTTAAGTAATTGTAATTGTTGAAATCTCCAGTAACTACATTTTATTCCCAAGAATTAATAATTCATTGATCAGTTAAAATGATTAGCAGCTTAATTATATGCAATTGTGAACATACTATTTCATGGGGAGTATTTTTAATGAATGCTGAACAATGTACAATGAAAATATTGCAATAAAGCCTATAGCATTGTTATTATAACAGTTATCAGGCGTTATAATAATCGCGTGTAAATTAATGTTTGCTTGACATTTACATCGTTATTTGCATAGTTCAAGGTAGCATTTTTAAGACACACTTCTATCTTAAATAATTAATGCTTGCCTACCAGCTGTGTACAGTAATCTAATAAATGTGCAATAATACTTTATGAGCCTATACTGAAAGCAATAAAACATCGAATTAAAAGTGCAGCTTGTTGCATTCCCAATTTAGATCAACAGGTAAATCTGCATTAGATCTGTAATAAAAGTACTTAAGCAACACAATGCAATGGGAGACAGTAGTATAAATGGCATAAAATTCACGTTTTGCAAAGCATGAAAGATCCATATACGAGCTCGTATAATCGTTTCAGAGCGGGTGATTACTATATTTCAATGCTACTAAAACGTCGCCCATATAATCACCACATAAAATAAATCCAGGTACAGGCAATGTTTATAAATAAAATCTATAAAACAGTGCAGTTATCCTTAAAAAAGTGTAGCAATCCTAGTTTGAACATCCTTGTTTTATTACTCATTCAGGACTTGATTACAAACAGTCTCCTTTAGCATTTAATTTAGAGATTAATGTTGAAACTTTAAAAAAATGCAATGCAATTTATTTTCTGGTCTTTAAATGTGGCGTTCATAAATGAGTTCAGATGTAGGGCTAAGCTGTGGTCAAGAGCAGTAGGAATTGCGGAGGAGTGATGTGGAAGGTCATTGAAGTTGGAATTTATTTATATAGTGGAATAATTGAGTGCATGCTGAAGTTTGCCACTTAAGACCTATATATAGTTTGCTTAAAGATCTCAACATCCTCAGATTTATCATCTAGAGTGCATCAGATGGTTGACATTTATGGTTATTATACGTTTCTATATCCATATCAATAAAAATATAATCTATTTCTTTATAAAATCTGACATTTTTGAAAAGATATTAATATATGGCATCCTAACAACCGCTTCAAATATCATAAAAAATGAATACTTATGCCATTTGTGAGAGGAATAACCTAGTGGGGTTTTTACTCCATCTCTCAGTGTATATTTTAATCTAAATTTATTTACCATTTCAACTGGGTCTTCTTTCTTGAGAACTAATATTTCGTTGGCGTTTTGTAGTATTCACAAACTTCTTATTGTTGTTTAATGGATGTTTAAAAATACATAGATATGACAAAAACAAGTACAAATTTATCATAGCGGTATATGAGCATGCGTTTTTCATCTCTCTCAAAATCATTATAGCTAAATGCTCGTCAAATTCATAAAAATTGTTCACTTTAAATACGATTATTCACTTGTTGTTATCAATTAAAAGAAATCAGTTTTTATTTTTTCTTTCTTTTGTAAATGGCGTGTTTTTCATTCCAGCATATTAAAAACTAGGTGTCATAATGTAATTTCTTCTTACCTGATTACTGTATAATTTACAATTTTTTAATATTTTCAATTTGAAAAAAATCGTCATATTATTACTATATTCATGAATAATAATGAGACAGTTAATAATTTTCGGCTGTAAACATTATATATTTTACTGAATTGCTTGATTATATAAGAATTGATTAATTTTCAGCAACCACATAAAAAGTGCAAAAAAAATATGTTTACAAGCTCTTAAAACGATTGCATTTAGTTTAGGTTGTGAAAAAACAGTACTGTACAAGAACAGTACAAGTGCATCATCGAAAAAGCAATTTCACGCTGAGATTCTATACATTTCATATCAAATATCCCTCATGCATATAATAAAGTGCCCCTTTCATGGATCATATTAGTTCATCATGTTTCTAATCATAAATTTTCTTATAACCTTCCTATCAATATATTGTCCGTCGTGCATTTGTAGTTTTATCACTGAGGTTCACTGCATAAAATTGGTCATGAATACAGAGATATTAAATAAAAACCTATCATTCAAGAAGGTTATTCCCCCACTGGATCATCAATCATATTTTACGTTTCCAAAATGTAACTATTCGACATAATTTTAATGATTTATAACAATTGTTGCAACGATTGAATTGCTTCTCGTAGTCATGAATATTATTCATTTACACATTCCTGAAATTCCTCATCGTCCTCAAAGCCTTTCATGCAAATGGATGGTTATGGCTCATATTACTCAATCACATGGCCTACTTTTGCAGTTTATAAAAAGTAACTTTTTTGGATTTGACGATAAATAACGTTTTCAAAGGCCATTAACTTCTCTAGAACTTATTTCAAAGTTGGCAGTTATCAATAGTGTTGATGGCTAGACAAAACGTTACATAACCCATCAAAGGTTACCAACTCAAACATAAATCTCGTGGGACTTTATCAGGATGTTCACTCATTGAAATACTTGTACCAATGTTCACACAACATTTTAGAAGATATTGAGCAATCACGAAACGTCTTTCGCATATAGATATTCGCATGCCCTAAATGTGTAATATCTCTTGAGATTAGGCCAACAGCGAAGGAAATCGAATCAAGTCGTATTACATTCATTTTACGTGGTGTAAGGAAGCAAGGCTTCATATTGATTGCCGGTGGAGGGATTTGAATGCCTTAAACTCAGGAGGTTGAAAATGGGCTCTTGACGCCGTTCTAAAACTCACAAAAAGTTCAGTTTTACTTCGTTAATAGTTTACGTTGAGATGTGTCAGAAACACTCCCTTTCTGCAGCAAATTACTATTCGAAAACATGCATTGATCCTTTTTAGAACCGTAGTTCAAGTTTACTCATTTTGTTTTTAAATTTGCTTAATTTAACACTGCAATTTTAATTTTCTTTGTATGTATCATGATTGAAATGTCGTAAATGAGTCTCAAGATACACACAATAATGATTTTATTATTATTAATTATAGCTTGATATTGATTTAATACTCATAACTTATTTGATAAGAAATGAGTAACATTTACTTAACCTAGAAAGCGACCACGTCCAATTAATAGAGATTGTTATGTGTTTGTTGTTGTGAAAGAAGAGAAAAAAAAGGCTGTTTGATCACAAAGGTTATATAAAAATTAGTTTTTCCATTGATAAAATCAGGTTAGGTTTAGGTTAGGTAAATAATCCCAATGCATTTGACGTCAAGGCTCTATAGCTGCCACTTAATTTACTCCTGATTTGTACGTCTTTTACAGTTTGCCACAACTGCTGTTACTCGTTCTAATTGAGTTGACACGTGGCTAAAACAAGTGTTTAGGAGCAATTTCTCACGTCAGTTTCTTAATTTCCATTGTAGTTTCTCTTTTAAAATCCTTTGCCTAATTACAAGTGTCATATCTGTGGTATAAGGTTTATTCGATGGAGATAAGCAATTATCAGATAATATATATCAAATAAAGTGTATAGTATCAAATATACCACATTGTATAAGTTATACTTTAAACATGTATTAATGAGGATGGTTGGATTCATGATATAAAACTAATTTAAATTGCAGTACCATTATCTGATTGAATTCTGTTTATCAAAGTGTTCTGGATTGGAAATCCATCAGAATACTAAAGCGATCTGTTTGATTTTCGTGCAAATTAAGCTTAATATTACACTATATTAATGAAAAATATGGTGATAAGATATCCTAAATTACTAGCTATTAACATTGCATAAATCTTAGATTATTTTACATGAATGGCTTGCTTGTAATAAACATATAGGCCTTCCTTTTTCCTTGATCTCCGAAAGCCACCCCAAAACCTACCACGTAATCCAGTATACTTGCAAAATTGAAAAATATGATGCATCATAAAAGGTGTGTTGAATCATTTCCTAATATCCCTGTATATTAGCTGTACATTTGGTGGAAAATTGGGCAACGTTATATGGCTATTTGGTAATCGGATTTCCTAGAAACGGGAGAATCATGCCCTCTTTATATATCATTTTCTATATTTGGGCTTGACCGAATTTCTTCATTAAAAGATGGACGGGTGATGAGATGAAAATATTAGACCTCAAGGCAAGCTTATATGATATAAGCTGCGGAGACATGTTACCACGAAATCTTAACCATGCAAGACGTTTTTGTTACATTTATTGATTATATTATGGCACACGTTCCTTTTTTCTGTCATCCAATCTCATACTGCAAATCTCTTTCTCGCCTTATTCTGTAGATGTCTGTACATTGAAAAAATAAGGTGAATTGGAGTAGCACGAACTACCAGTCTCATAATGTTTCCATCATGTCAACCCAAATGAAAAAGTTGTCTTTATTGATTATCTGTTAATGATTCATTAAGTTTCTGATACTTAGATGAACAAAAACTATTTTTTTCCAGTTATTATATAATACTTTGATCCTTCCTAATAATATAAGTAGCTATATTTTTAAAAACTGACTATGTTGTAATATGAATTTATAAAATATAAGTTTTAGATATCATACATGTTTTTCTTTGACCTACATTTATGGTTATTCTGATACTAGAAGATTATACTATCATACTGATACAATTTTTGAGGATGTAAGCATCCATTTAATGTCATTGTCATATAAAGAGTAGTAAATATTTATAGCAATAAAATACATATCCCGATCTAAGTGATTTCAGGGTTCTTATGCAAACTTACCATGCTTTTCCCATCTTAGGTATAAAAAAATTCTTAATGTCATTTCTTTGAATATCTTGGGAATGTTCGTAATGTCAATTAACCTTACATTTGCACAGCGTGAAGACAGCTTGATTCATGTTTAGGGTTTAGAATATCCATTTGCTTCCTTCGTTTGTAATCCTCAGAGATTGCACGCATACGTAAATAGGGCAAATTTAATCTGCATTTTCAGTACCTTTGGGAAAAATTTGCCACTATTATGACTTCATTTGAACAGGGAAATTGTCTTTGCGACGTTTGTCTTCTCGTTTCTTTGTTCGCTTTCTATCAATTCATTGTTTAACTCTGTTCAACTTTCATTTTAATGTTTTCTTTTTTTCTCTCTCGTTTTTTTTGCTGAAAATAAGCTCTTGTTATTCCTTTGAGATTGAAATTGCAATGTCATCTGGGCGGAAAACGACTACCAGTGCGCATACTTAATGAAGGAAATGCATGCGATGGGCATTTTTTTTTGTCTTGAAAAGTTTCATTATCTATGTAGTATGCTTATAATGTCATGTCACGTTTATTGCGGGGTTGGGGGTTTAATGAGAGATTTCATGAGCATTTGCTAATTTTCTATAAACCAGACGGTATTTGATGTTTTCATATAAAAAACAATAGACAATGTCAAACGTTTTAGTTTTCATTAGGACGCATAATAAGTATAGACTTACAAGATATATTATTATCAATGTTGCAACTACTAGCAACATGTCATATTGCAATGACAGGTTTAAATTGTTTTGATGGAAGTTTGACTTTACTACCATTTATTCAAATATAAATATAAATAACGTCATTTTTTAGATTTGTTTTAATATTTAACATCAATATAGATTGGCAAACTATACTACAAAGCATGAATTGTATGATGTAGCATTAAAAGTAAGCGTATTGCCAGTGAACAACTTTTCTGAAAAAAAAATCTAAAACATAGCTACAAAAATAATTATTGTGATGCTATTTTCGTGTATGCAATATTTTCAACAATTATCAATGAATTTATAATGATCACAGATAATTTATAGAAACATCGCGTTGTACATGTGAAATATATCCTGAATATTCAGTTCAAATGGCCATCATCGTATTTTGTTTTAAAAATCATGACATTTCGAAATATGAAAATGTGCTATCAACTATTTTGCATCAGCATATTAGTAAATTTATTTGAACGTATTATCTTTACAATGAAGCATGCTACCGCCACATATTTCAATAGATCAGTTTTGATACGTCAAATTACACTAATGCTTTATACATACATATATGTATACGCACAAATAGACGTATGTCACAGATTTTTCGTAGATGAATGTGCCTGGCATTTCCTAGTTCAACGTCATTGAAAGTGAAGCATGTCATGCATATATAACAGCAATGATTTGCTTTGAGGATTAATCGTCGTACGTACGCATGCTTAGCTTTATGCATATTTCATACGTTTCTCCAAAACAACAGATGGACTATTTCAGTGGGTCTTTCAATGATAAACGGTGCTTTTCTTTGACAAACTGGTGACGAAAAGCATTGTTATGAACAGTTAACACGAACAATCAAGCACAATAGAACAAAACAATTAAAAGCATATTATTATTAAATTATCTGGATGCCCTTCGTTGCACGGGATATAATGGTCTTCACGCAAAACGAAGCGTACAATCGGATTAAAAATGTATTAAGATAACCCTCCGGTGGTGGTGCGTACACGTGGGGTCCAACGTGGTCTGACTGACGAGTGTGAAACAAGAGGTCAGTGCAGTTACCCGAAAATGCGTCAAGCTGGCCTTCACCAACTACTGATAATGTCGTACGATGTCGGAGAGTGCTACTGATCCACCAAATGGGATTTAGGAATGCAATCTCTTGGTATTAGTTTCATGAAATAATCTGTTTCATGGGATTAAGGCCTGGATGCAGTGTGCGTTACGTAATCACGTTTCCTTGTGGTGTAACCAAACCATGATTAAAGGTGGAGTGTAATAGAACAACTGAAGTTGTGCCGTATTGCCACCACAATTTGGCGGCACCGATAAAGTTAAGCTTTGTTTGAATTGAACGCTTGAAAAGCCCTAAATTTTCCATGACTCTACCTGCTTATTTACTACTGTATTTGGGATCCAAACGTTTCTGTAATTTATACATCGATGCAATCAGTTTCATATTAAGTTACCCCATTTTCTGACTCTTTCAAAGTTTTATAAAAAAATGTAATTCATTTTTAGCATGACGTGTTACAACCTGAGATGTTTTTACCTCCCATGTCAATATTGTGGAGTCATTGTGCAATCGTACGCAACGTTTCTTCTCATAAAACCTATTTTTAAATTGAGGAACATGTAGGGAGAGCCATATGTCCACCTTATGTCCATTTACCCCCGTGTTTCCACCCACCAGGTTTCTGTTTTCTCTGGCCATATACAGGCACTTCAATATAATCTTTAAACCTTTCACTGAAATACGGGCCAACGTTTACTTGTTATTTTTAAATGGACAACTGAACCAGAAAATTCAATCGTTCTGAGTCTTCATTTTCAAGAAAGTTGGACGCAAGCAGTATTTTTTAGCAACGTATCTAAGCAACGAGGTACCCTATAAACTCGTCACGGTCAAACGCCATTTACTCCTATTATTCGTGTTTCATTTCACAATTGGTTGGAAATTTGGGAATTGGCGAATAAGCTCTTCCTGAAAATGGGCAATCATTCGAAGCTTTACTTCTTGTAGGAGCTGCCTCTTGAAAGGGGACAGCAATTTTTTGTTTGAAAGGGGCGTCCATTTATTACGCTAACGATCGGAACGGAAGCATGACGTCAAGTTGAGCCGATTTTCATTGACGTCTTTAATTTATGTAATCACTATTGTCTAGTTACTTAAAAATACATGTAATTGTGATTTCTATCGTTATTTTTAATGCTTTATTGACTTTGAATTTTTAAAAAAAATCATAGTACTATAAACATGTGCATTTATCAAAGTTAAGACTATCAATTTCAACCAGGTTCTCAAATGTAACCCTTGCTGTGAACACGAAACCAATATTTTAATTGTTTATATAGTTTTAATTTAATGAAAAGCAATTACGTTTGCCTCATATGGAAAGTGCATTTGCTAAATTGGTTTATATTTAGTTAGCGGTCGATGATTTAAAAGACTCGGTGCTTATTGATGAACTAAAATGCGCATGTATAATTAAAGTTGAATTTGGGTCATTTTTCCCATGATCAATTTACTATAGAGATAGTTGTTATTATCAACATATGCTGTATTCAAATAATTTGTTTTTTGAGTGAAAAACTACTTTATAGGCTTGTAAACAAAATCTGCTTGACCTTTCAGCTTTACAAACTGCGAACATCTGCAGGTATTGTCAAGTAGTCTGGGCATGAATGTTATTTATTGGTCTGAAATTGAATTTTACACAAATCGATTTCTTGGAAGGGTACGACTTAATTTGGAGTGCATTGTTATATAAATTGCAGTTTGTTGTTGTCAGACCCATGGTACCAAATGACACGTGTACTCAAAGATTAATTTAAACTAATTTAATTTAAGTGAGCTTGTTTTATAGGAATATATTATAGTAAAGAATTTACAAAAAAAAGTGTGTTTATCACTGTTGAACAAATTCAATTTTAAGTTATTCTTAGCATATGCGTACTTCAAGTAAAACGTTTTAGCATTAGCATGCATACCTATGGATTACAATCATAGTAAAATATGACACATGGAATACTGCAAAAGTGACATCTAAATCGATGTCTTATTTTTAGATAGTTTCCGTCTGTGAAATGTTTTATGAGGTGAAATGCTTCACATAGCATATCATAAGGATTTATGATATTCACATATACCCCCAATGTTTAAATCGTAAATTGTTAGTTATCTATAAGCTGTTATATAATGTATATTTGCAAAATCGCAATGTATTTCACTTAAATTAAATGCCACTTTGAAATATTCTGCCATAGTTGTTATCAATATTTTAAATGTTACTGCTTTATTCATGAATTCGCCTTTGATGGAAAATCCATTTCCATTTGTATCTATCTAATAGCTGATAATAGTAATTGGTACTTCCGTGATATACAAGAAACCAAATTTAAACATGTATGAAGGTTATACATGTTGGGGAAGTATTAAAGTTAGCATCATTTTACTTTACAAGGCGTTTAAAGACAAGCTTCGTGAAACAGTGTACGTATAACATTAAAAAGTCTTTAAATTAGAAATCCTAAATGGAGCAGTTTTTATTATATTGAGCTAAGCATATATTGTCTAGCTCTAGGATTGTTAACCCTGTTGTCAGTTTCCATAAGTGACGCTTTGGCCATGAAATTATGTCTATAATTTGGGTTTGGGTGTTTTTTTAGCTCGTACAATAAAATATAAACTAACATTATTAATGGCTTGTGCTATTTGAAACTTGATATTTTTTATTTTTCTTTTCCCACGCAATGAAGCAAGGCAATACCCTCCCTCCTTTTGTTTTTGGTTTTTCTTTAAGTTAAGACCAGGGGTGGGAGACAAAAACAAAAAGTGGGTCGTAGAGATATTTGAAAGTATTTTGACTGTCGAGAACCTTCAGTTTTTAAATTGAACACTGTAAACCCTTGCAATATTTGATTAATTTTTATATATAATAGTGAGTTGATATGTGCAAAGAGTTTAGAAAATATCTATTATACATAAAGCTCGTTTGAATTATTTTTAATTTCATTTTCATTACAAATATTTTTAATAATTCCATTTTAAAACAGTGCCTTTATTACTTACTACAGGTTAAATTTAAATAATTTCGCTTATTTATTTGTAATTTTCATGAGATTCTTGGCAATCAGTGGAAATAATAGCCATCCCTTTATTCAATGCAACGTTACTTAAAATATGCATGCACTACACGTATGTGCATGATGAAATTATTTTCAAATAAAACCTATGTATATGTAAGCTTCAAACCAAGCTAGTAAAATTAAATTTTGAGACCTTAATTTAAGTTTCTTAATAACATTTGGAAGCTGGAATTTCACAGGAATGCTGTAAGTAAAATTTGGTATTAAACAAAATTCCATTGCCGCTAAGAATACTACTTGTAGATAACCAAAAACCTTTACCTCAAAATTACTTTCATCATTTTTATTAATAACTAAAAGATTGTAATGTCTTCTGTTTATGGTCAGTAGACAAACACGTACAGCAAGTACTTATGTGAATTGTTCCGAGGTACTACTGAACGCACTTTGAAATTAGTTATTTATAGCATTTCTCATTGCTTCTAAATTGGCTTTTTCGAGAGTCAAGAATTCATAACATTGGAGTTTTTTATTCGTATATTAACAAACTGAATTGTTTTGCTTTATTACCGATAATAATGCTAGAAACTCAGTCAGACTGTCATAAAGCTGTTTTATAGTACCTCTTGAGCTCTTCAAAAGGAAAATGTGCGTGTAAAGAAATGCCAACCTCTTTTACGATCATTTTTTCTCATGCAATATCTTAGCAGAACACTCTGTATAACATTTTGTTATACATTTTTGCTTGTCGAATATTAAACTATGTATAAACTAATTTTTAAACATCATCAATTATGTTGTAGTCTATAGCATATTTGTCTGGTATCGACAGATGTGGTCTACAAATTCAATGGTAAAATAAATCTATTCAATCATTAATCAGTTAACGTGTTTCTAAAATCCTATTATCGCAACAATATTATCTAAATTGTCTGCCATCAGTCTATTGAAAATGACAATTAAGAATAATGGAATTAGATAATTTGCGTGGTGTTGAGCGCTTACTGGATTTAAATAGAGGCAGTGCTTGTTAAATATTTATACAGCATTTTATATTTAGATATAGCACATGGGCGCAAAAGCGCTTACAATGAACATAGTATCTGCAATAGCGTTATTGCGACTAAAATAATTATGTAGAAGCTGTTGAAAAATGTATTCATTTTGTCATTGCCCAGTAAACAATTAATTACGAAACGTAAAGTGACTGTTAGGTTAACACATTTGCAGGACATTAATGGTTGTAAGTTTATGCATGGGTAGGAATAAATTTAGTAACTATATATTGACATAACGACTGCCCATAGGGCATTGCAGTGGAACTTTGTATTCGTAAAATTTCAATGATTAATTGCCATATAAATTTGCTACTCTGCAGGTGCCTAAATAAACGATTTTATAATGTCTGCCTGACTCTAACAAATGTCATGTGACCTATACGTCTACTGAATTGACAATGATAAGAGGAATTGTTTTGAAGCTGTATATAAAACTACCCAGTAGGGATTTTAATTAAATTGAGCGTATGCAGATTAACCCTAATTTTGAGATAAAATAGCTCATGAAGCACAATGATAAAGTATACAGTACATGAAGTAAGATCACAGATAGATTTGGCAACGGGTTTATTTGTCAAGAATTCCGACTTTTAACGTAATCAATTAATGATACTATGTCAGCATCATTCATCCGGATTATAGTCATTCGTTAATAAATAGGCCAGTGGCCAAAGCATTAATGATCAAATCCAATAACGACCAAAAAATACATCCAATTTCGTAACGGGTGGCCGAGTACAGATAATTGTGGCCCAATTATCTGGTATTTCTTAACGGTCATAGTTGCAACACTTTTCTGAGAATTTAGAAGGTCAGGCTGAAGCTTTCATATTTGATCAGTGTTAATCAACAATTATGGCAAGGATGGCCATATATGTATCTATGGGGGCAATTTGAACCCTAATTAAAACAACGACAACGTTAAACGATATATGACGACAGACTACAGTGTGGTTTACTGATGGTCAGATGAAAAGACCCAGTTTACAAATATAAAATCGAGCAAAACACCATATTTAAAATATAGTTTTTTATAAACGTGGTTTTTCGGAATAGTGTAATCACAAATCATAGAAATAAAATTGGAATATTTCATTACTATGTGAAATGGCTTTCATTTCTGCTCAGTTTTCATGATTATAATGAAACTATATTGCAGCGATATCAATAAAATCATATATTTCGTTAGAATTTCTTATGCATGAGTTATGAATGAATCAAGGGATATTAAAGTATGTTTTTCCATAGGATTTTCATATTCCATTACTCATGAATTCTATATCTTTTAATAAGCTAGTATCTTAATGCTGAGTTTATATTAAAATGCTTTTATTCATTCGTAAGATACACATCAAATTAAGGCACTATTTCAGAGTTGGGGAATATATTCATATATACAGTTTTTGATGATCCTGTATTTTTATTTAGAGTATATGATTAATTATTAATATTATTCATTTTGATTTTTCTAGAAAAAAACCCAGAAGATTCTTCGGAGGATAGCGACGGTGACGTAGTGTGGCTTCTGGATAGTCCACAGTACGAGGATGATTTATTGTACGATACGCAGCCTCAACTAAGTAATGAGGATTCAAGTGAATATCCAGATGAATTCAATCGGGATAACAGGGCTACTAACGGTCACCAGTTTATGCGATTTGGGAGGGATCACAAATTCATGAGATTCGGTCGAGACATGAAACATAATTTTATGCGCTTTGGTCGAGGTGGCGCTGCCGTAGGGCACAACTTCATGCGTTTTGGGCGTGGTAACGATTTGGGGCACAAATTCATGCGTTTTGGTAGAGCTGATAACTTGGGACATAAATTCATGCGTTTCGGTAAAAGCGAAAATCCCATCTTTTCTGAACTCTCTGATATTTCAGACGAAGATTTATCTGCTAGAGGTGCTAGCAACGATTTTCAAAGAGATTTGAGGGACAAAGGGCACAAGTTTTTAAGATTTGGTCGAGCTAGTCCCACTCATAATTTCATGCGATTTGGTCGCAATCCCGGACATAACTTCATGCGTTTTGGTCGCATTCCAGAGCATAGTTTTATGCGATTTGGACGCAATAGTTTTTCCGCTGGAAAAAGCTCTGATACGACAGTTGCGAATCGTTCACCTGTTGCACAGCCGGAAAATGCTGCTGATTCCATATCAAGTAATCCTCAGGCTAATTCAGATTCCAATAGCAAAGTGAAAAGGGATGGGCATCTATTTATGCGTTTTGGTCGCAAGTAAATGGCTGTTGTTGTTTAAGGCTTTTAAGTTTTATTTTATCTTTACTGCAAAGTTGATTAAGGCATATTTTTTATGAAATAAATCGACGATTTGAAATGGAATGGCTTATTCGTGGGATTCAATCGCCATGCTACTAAGTTGATGCCCATTCACGAATATTCTTGTGAATCTATTTATGAAAATGATTTTTATAGTAACAAAAATGTGGTAAACTATCACATCCTAAACAGAATGCAATTTTCTGTAATTATTCGAGTTATATTGTTTATATTTTGTTTGTGAAAATATAGTGTTGGAGAAACCTTGAAGCAGTATGAAAAATTACTTTCAGTTGTATCACTGCTAGTATAATCACTAAAAATGAGAAAAAGTTCAAAAACTGAGATATAAACGTGCAATTGTACAAATTAAAAGCGCTTTTTTAACTAAAAGCTTGCTAATGAGAGAATAGCTTGATAATAGTGTAACTGCTTCTAGGTCTACAAACTAATTCAATCCGATGTGTCATTCTCAACTAACTAGATTTCGAAATACTAGACAACCAACATTTTCGAGCCAAATATAAATTTGCACCAGAATAAAGTGCATTTGTTTCTCATAATGAGAAGCTTTACTATTTAACAATTTTGTGTTTCGCAAACACGGTTAATTTAAAGTAATTGGTTTTTTTTTCTCTTCTACGTGCTATGGGTACTCCAACATGAGTGATGGCGATGATCAGACGAAAATCGGAAAACGTTTTAGTTAATTAAATTAGCGCAACAAATTTATAGCAGGCAATTTTAAATTGTCCATGAGAAGTGTCACCTAGTCACCTTTTAAAACTGCCTGAATTTGAACGTGAAATGTTAATCTATTTAATTTGTCAATAAATACTATTGACAAACGCCAGAACTGCTCGGGATAAACACTTATCAAATTCGTGATTTTAACTAAAGATTCTCCCAAATGCGTCTCATGACATATCCTGTTTTCATAATTTTAGTTGTTGTGTGTATATAGAAGCGTAAATGGCATATCTATAATGAGAAAATCGTTATACATATCCAGACACTATTTTGTTTTTATGCTACTGGTATTCGAACCTGTTACAAGATGATGTACACTTTATGTAATATATACCCCTCTGTATTTGTGCATGATGACAAATCTTGTAAAAACCAAAATTAAACCGATTGTATAGTGCGCCTGTATGTTTCCTTTACCAGCAAAATGCAATAAATGCGATAATTAATCGACTGAGCCAAAGACGATGAACGATGCATCCCCTTCTATTGCTTTGCTACAACTTTCTTTGTTCAAGAATTGCTCAATCTCTTCAAAGCAACAGGAAATTTCTGAAATTATTGATGAATAACACCTGTTTACTTTAGTTATCTTATAGAACTTGAGATTCCGCATTTAAAATATGTAATCTTCAATATACAGGGTGATTCAAAATTTCCGTTTAGGTCATCTTGCTGCATCAGGTGGGGGGGGGGGATCGGGGGGGCCGCTTAAAAAGATACATACTTTCATTGACAAACGGTGTTTACCTTGGTGTTCTCCATATTTCATATAAATGTAATTTACGAAATGTTTTGCAGCACCCTGTATACTTTAGGAAATACTGCAGTTTTTCAGCATTTCAGCAGTAATATAAAATACAAACAACAAAATTAAAAAACAACCCCATAGTTTATTGATTCAGATATTAAGGCAAATAAGTAAACTACATTCATAAAATAGTATTTAATAATGGAATTTAATAACATTCACAAATCTGTTTCCTTTTCGTTGTCATTTAAATTCAATTTCGGAATACAAATTTTACATTTTAATTTGCTGTCTTTATTAATTATTAACGGTTTTTTCGTACAACCGGGAGAGTCATTGCAAAGGTAAGATTCTTTGTTGCGTTTTTTTAAACGTAGTATGCTTATTTTTTTACAAGGTTTCAGGTGGTTTTCACTACAGTTAGGAACCTGCAAACAGTTTGATTTATTTCCCAAAGGAGGTGATTTCATGTTGTCATTGCCGGATTCCCTGTGAGCTACATTGGATTTTCCATTTGAAACATAGTCTTTTGAACTTTCCGAATCGTCACTGTCTAGTAATGTCAATGTAAAGGTGATGCTTGACCGTGCACTCCTGCTGTCAGAGTCTTCGAATAAGGTGTAAGTATCAGCCATTGAACTTGTCCGACGTCCATTCATCATCGTACTTTTTTTATGACCATTTACAGTTTTTGATTTTGTGTCACAGCGACAACAGTTGAGGCTTGGACAACATTCGCAAAGAATTTCACGAAACGCTTCACGATATTTCACAGACATAACGTTGTATAAAATAGGATTAATTGTGGCGTTGAAGTAGTAAAAGCAGCCTGCAAGTAAAAAAAAAAAATTAGTGTAAATCAGATTTTAAATAATAGACTCTTTTATAAATGTACTAGTATTCGATTACAAAAATGTGTTAACAATGTTAAATATAACTCAGGGCCTCAAATTACATGAATATAAATTAATTCTTTTTTTTTAGCTTTTATTAGCAGAACCATTGGTATAGCTGATATGTTTCTTTGGCGACGGAACTGACGTGTATACGTAAATGGATCTTACATGTTTTTTTTACGTATGCCGGCAATGTTTGCACCCATACTGCCTTGCAATAAAAAATTCCACGGCGGCAATGTTTATTTTGTTCTGTTACCTGTCCAAAGTCCATTCACTTCCGTTATACCTTAATTATGCAGACGACATTTAATAAATAATTCAGCTTAATAGTATTTATTTTCTAGTAGCATGCAAGCTATTTAGCTGTAATGCTTTATTGTGCATGCACTATATTAGTGACACCTTTTATCCATAAATTATATAATGTCCAGCTCCAGCTCCAGCCACAGTGAATTGTATACATGTAAATATTCACCGTTGCTTTGATACTTTTTTATGCTGGGAGCCTGGGAATTTGCCACGTGGTCACGAAACATTTTTTTCAATTTAAACTTTGCCCTTCATGGAGGAGGTATTCCATTCGGGATTGTAACACCGCGTTGTGCTTGTATGCCACTGTGATCTCTCTAAATGTAAGTAGTTCAAACATTAATTTCTCTAATTCAAGTTACTTTAAAAAGAAAATTTTTAGAAGCCTTGTTATAGACGTTTACGATATTCAAAAATTCAGGTTTTGCAAAGTCCGTCCAAAATATTTTTCAACGTATAGATTGGTTGTTACGAAATCGATTAGCGTATAAATCCATTACTGTAAAATAACTTGCAAGTCCTTTATTGATTCTTACCTGCGAAGTAAAGGATTTCATTGAGTTTTCGAAGAGACACTGGCCAGAGACTGGCTTCATAGGCGTAGACAAAAAGAAGTCGTTGAGCATGAAATGGAGCCCAACAAATGATGAATGCAATTACTACAGCAACTGTTAAGAATACAAAATAGTATGTACAGAAAATTATAAATTACTTGTTCATGTACTATAGGGATTTATTTTTATGGCACAGGGTGGCCCATTTAAACTGGGTCCATGACGATATAACCCTTTGATTCACTTCAATTGATTTGCCATGCCCGCTACTAGCTTACTGGCAAGTACATAACCGCTAGCCATATCAAAATAGATTGTGCTTATGGCAATTGGGCGAGGTGATTTTTAAATTCTAATGTAATTTTGATTACAAACTTAATTATTTGGTAGCATATTAATAGGAAACACAATACTAATGGCAAGTATCAGATAAATGATCGAGGTCCAATTACTAAATTCGTATTTTGCTATGGGAAATGCTATACAAATTTTATAATGGAGTGGAGGCCGTCCATAAATAGCGTTACGCACTAAGGGGGAGGGGGGGACTGTTTAAGAAATGTGACGTCACGTCAAAAATTAAAATTTATTTAACGATAATGTAACCCTTTCAGTTCTTCTTGCTGAAAGAATTTTGATGAAACTTATTACACATGTTTATGTGGTCCATATCACTGAAATCTGCTATATTTTTCTCCCAATTCCACGACTCTTTGGAGGGGAGGGGGCAGAGCTTTGTGGCGTCATATTTGAGGGGGTCTAACTTTTTGTGACCAAGCGTGACATGGGGGTGGGAGGGGGGTTAAAAATCTGCCAAAATCACGTGACGTCATTTATGGACGGCCCCGCATGAAAAATCTAATAACTGGTTTACAGGTTCAGACTAAAATATGGAGGCTTTGTTAAATTTGCACAGTCGAAAGCTACTATAAATTAAACGAATTCTTCAAAAGTGCATTAAGCGACTTTTATTATATAATCATCGTCCTGATTCCAGACCTTACTTGTACCCCACTGAAGTTCAGTAACATACGACTGTCACTGTGCAGAGGCCCCATGATTACAATGATGATTTTTAATTAGTTGTTTGAGAATTCGATAGTATAATTTCAATGAATAATGAGAAAAAGGCACTTACGAATTTTAGATATTCACCATTTCCGTTAAATTGAGAAGTTTGCAAATCACTTAAATTTCTTTGACTCCACATAATTAGTTCTTCTGTGTGCTGCACATACGTTTTGACACTATTTTGCATTAAAGGGATATTTGCTTTGCTTTGTAAATGTCAACGCACAGAAGTTGAAGTGAAATATAGCAATGAACGTTCATTTAATTTCAGACGTAAGCGTTTTAATCACGTCATTGTTAGTATGTACAATGTCTACATACATCTTAGCATGTCTAAACCCTAGTTAAAATCCCTTGCATAATCCTTATTGCCAGGAGAGATGAACATAAGATTAGCCTTTCTGCCCTATGCTGCACAAATAATGCCTGCACCATGCCTGCCTAAGCAGTACCTTCCGTGGTTTTAATGATTAAAAAATCGCTCGAAGTAGTTTGACTTAATTCTTTTTTAGACAATTTGAATTAAGACATCCATGACAGTCACCTGACTATCCTCGGAGAAAGACAGTGACTGTTATTTTAAAGAATTTTTTGCAATAGTTTTTATAGATATTCAGTGTCTTATAAACAGATGAAAAAAATAGAAAGCACTCTATTAGAGATTGTGTTGCTTATTTCGCCGTGGAACTACGTGTACATCATTTGTCTAATTTAACTAAAGGAAGTAAAACTCAGGGCAGTTTGTAACTATTTTTTATATTTAGATATAGGTAAGAGAACATCTTCAGATGAGCGCTAATTTACTAATTAACAAAAATGTATTTCTAATGTGCCTATAAGTGTGCATGTACTTATAATTATATTAGAGGAAACAACAGCTGCAATTCAAAGTGAGTAAATAAAGAACTTCTAAGGGAGCTTAGTTTTTCCCCATTGTACATAATACTCATCAATGTGGAAATTTTCTTTACAGATATCGGGGTTTAAGCCCGATTCTGTTGTTTACATTCTAATGAGTAATACACTATTTCTATTGACATCGCCAATTAAAACATTTTCAACATTCAAATAATTAACATGAAGACTACGTAATAATGTACAGTAGCTAGTTTTGAATATTAAATACAATTTTGAAGACTTTAGCTTACATAAGTTTAAATTGTATAATATGAATTTAAGTTGATGCAGTAAAATTATTATTAATACCGAAATTGTTGTTTGCCACATTAACTTCAAAACGCTAAATAAAACATTTCATTTCATTGTTAATTAAAAAATTGAAATTATCATAATATGATTCTGGCAAAAAATGAGTTTCAAATCTTAAACCGGGTCTCCACCAAGATGTACATGTACGTATACACACGTATTTACAAACATATACAAAAACGTATGCCCTCCAGGTTTGTTTCAGCCGCCATTTTGTAAAAATATGTAAATATCAAAATTTTACACCTATTAAATGTCTTTAATAGCTGTACAATTTTGATATTTACATATATTTAAAAAACAGCGGCTGAAACAAACCCGGAGAGCAAACTTTTTTGCATATGTTTTTAAAAAACGTGTATATACGTACATGTACGTCTTGGTGGAGACCCGGCTTTAGTTAATATAAATTTAATTTTGGCGCCCGAAAGTAGAGATGAGTAGAATGTAGCACCATCTATCGTCATAAAAAGGAACTAAAATGACAAAGATTAACAAATTAGCCCAATCTTATTCACTTACTTATTTTTAACTGAAGCTGCCAATTGAGTTGAAAATCTAGGTGTAATACTTAATTTTCTAAATCAAATAAGCAACATAAATAGATTGGGAAATTCCTGGAATTGAAAATAATATCATCCTTACGTTTGTTCGTAAAACGTGATAGGATGATCAATTAAGTTATCGTAGAAATTGTTGTATTACTTTATTCGTCGATGAAATTGAACGATTGGTATTATATCTTATCAGGGTAAATTTAGGTGTTGAAGCTATTCCATTACCTGTGGTCAAAACTAATACTCTATGGCAAACACCTTATAGTCTAAATGTGTAAGCCTGTTGGAAAAATATTGATCCAGAGCCGCATGTTGAACGCTTTGTACGATGTGCCATCTGGTGTATAAAAGTGAAACTAGTTTTTACGTTATTTTCCGAATATTTTGCGAGAAAACTAATTGCAAAGCTTCTCAATATCAACATAAAATGCTTTGTAAAATTTAAATTAAATGAGTATGGTTTAAATGCATATTTTGTGCCCCTATAAGGTGGCAACCTCCACGTACATGCATGCTTGCAGTGATTGCTTGTTTTCTTTTGAGACGTTTTTGTTATTATCGAAAATGTCTGGCGATTGGACTAAGATTTCACGCCCAATATCATTTCACATTAAACGGTCCCTGTGCTCATCTTAGACATCACATGACTCCATACTTACACAACATCCTAATAATGGCCTTGCGGGCCGAAGGTTTTCCCTCGTGATGTAATGCTGAGCATTCATTGGAGCGAGAAGCAGATTTCCTCAGAGTTATACCAATCTTGATGTATAAAATCACGATGATCGTCATTGGAATAAAGAAAAAGGCGAGTGATGAGAAGCAAAGAAGTGGGCGGAAATGTTTGTTGTCCTTGGGGTCAGTTGGCATCATGCAGAATGCTGATTCTTCAAGATAGCGATTGGAACCTAGAATGGAAAGAATTCATTTAGCATGGGGTAGCACTTCCTCTTCTTATTAATCAAAACTTGGATAGAAATTGATTTATCTAGATGACCGACAAACAAAATATCAGGAGAAGGATACATCAATCGGATTTATAACTTAAAAACAGCAGTTTTAGACATCACCAGGAACGTTACGTATAATGTACTAACTTCAAATTACTTTTTACTACAATTAAATGGCCGAAAACAGTAAGTTGTTTTAAGATAAAACTCAACCAAAATTAAAACATTTTTAAACATGCTTACATGATTTTCCTTTTATTTTTAAAGATTACTTTAATTGGAATTTTATTTCATTATAAGTGTATGGCAATGAACAGAACCTTAATAGCGTTATTTACACATAAATAACTGCTTATATCTGTTAAGTATGCTGGTTAAGGCGTCGAGGCGTAAGATAATTATATCTCTTGTGCATTTTTGAATTGCCAGTTTGGCTTAAACCAAAAGGTTTGTAGCTTTGCATTACATGTATAAACAAGATCACGTTTATGTCTATATAATGACTTCAAAATTTACATGTATCATTACCTTTCTGCATTATCATATCTAGCTTACTAGAAAAAGGATTTATACAATTATTATCACGGAAACTGCAATTATGTACTATCTCATATCAATTAATGTACTGAACTCTGCTGTGCATAAATGCACTATTTAATTGCTGTAACTTGATGTTGGTTGACACTGTTGGATAATTTAATAATTACCATACAGTGTAATAATTAATAATCTCATTATATACTGCACAAATAAAGCTAACGCCTACAGTATGTTGAAGCCAAATTTGTGTTGTAAACAATGACTAAATTCAAAAAGCAATAATGTTTGGGGAACTGTACAACTTTTAACGATATAAACTACATAACGTAGCTTAATATTAGATAGAATAATTTTTAAGGTTAGGATCATACACTTTCTCAGTTTTTTGCATTGGCTGTATAGGACTTGTAAGGGTGTTGAGAATTGCCTTGAATGAGGTAATTTCACGGTTTTAATAATTGTTCGCATGATGATTGCACAACAGTAACTACATTATGACGACAGTAAAATACCTCTTGGGAAGTCAATGTAATATACAGAAGTGAGTGCTGCATAAGGTGTGGCTATTATGGCCGCAATTAACCAATTGGCAGCAATGACTTTTGTGACCCTTGGTAGGCTGGAAGTTGTCTGAGATAAAAGAGGATGGCAAATGGCGATGTAACGCTCCACGGTGAAGGCAACGATAGTTAATACAGAGGCGTAGTTGGTCATTTCGGAAATAAGGGCACGTGCTCGGCACATCACCTCACCCAACACCCATGGATACTGCTGCCAAAATAGTTGTAAGTCGTAAGGAAGACCTGGAAAAAAAAGTGAAACAAGAATTATTTTACTAAAAGCAACTTTCAACATTCCTGAAACTAAGGATTTCAAAACAAAAATTAAGTTTTACATCATTAAACGCAATGTTTTTAGATATTGTTTCATTTTAATTCACACATGATTTTTATAAATTTATCTGTGCATCCAAGTGACCAATAAATTCATACGCAAGTTTGAGTACTTTTTATTAAATGCTATCACAAACTTTTATTAAATTCCATTATATTTTGTACCTTTAGTGTTTGCTGGCTTAAATACTGTTTATCTTCTAGAAACTAATAATATTATGTCATGGATTGTTATGGTAAGACTAGATATTCTATTGGTTATAACACAATAGCGTTGTCCATTTCTTTATACAATTTCTTCGTGTATTGAATTTTTGTGCAAAGTGGTAGGCCAGCGTTCGGTTTATTACCCCGTTATTGAGAACATTTATTTGGGAATTTATATCATCAAACAGAAATGATACTCCAAAGTCATCCTAGATAGCAATAGTACTGCAAGCTTAGTACCGGAATCGGGATAAAAATCTAATCGAGTTGCATTATAAATTGAATTTTCAGTACAGGAAGGAAGATAAACCATAAAAAAGTGATAGATGGAGATGTTCATCGCCAAATGACCTGGTAACACAGAAAAGAAAACGTAGTTAACCTTTATTGCTTAACTGCCACCTATTTCACAGGAATGACAGAGTTAGAAACAGTTTTAGGTTTAAATTGCGTTCATGCAATCGAGTAATATTAATGATGTAGCCCTTTAAATTTATGCTCTAATGCTCGATTAAGCATCAAACGCCTACGTGTAATGCTTTCAGTTTTTCAAACCTTCACCCAGATGGAGTTACAGACAAGAGTGCCTAAGAGCAATTTTGTGTTGGCTGTCAGCATACTGTAACTTACTAACGCCATTCATTAGATTATATCACCGTTTCTCCATTCAATAGCCTAAATTTGCATGGATTTTACTGCAAAATGATGCACCAAATCGAATATGCGTATGCTTTTCAGTGCTCCATTTTCAAATCCGGCTGAGGATGGTTTAAATGCTTAATACAAATCTTATCTTCATGCTGGCACATGTCGAAAGTAATCGCCTTGTAATTGTTATTGACAGATTATGCATTTACTATGTTTATTTTTTCAATGCGCTAAACTGGCGCATTTACTTGAAATTGAAGCGAGTTTCAAAATATCCATCTACATGACAATAGAAGTGACGACGAGGTTTGTCCAATAATGACAGTGCATCGTAGCATTACGTTAACAAATGTTGCTATGTTGTGATAACAATAACGTGTGATTGCTAACTTTCTGGGTGATAGCGGATGCATACAAAGTACATTATTTGGATAACGTATTTACGAGAACATAACCCCTTCCACCTTTAATGCATTCTATTCAAATTTAAGCTCTTGATATTTCATTTAGTCCAGGCATTGTAACTAACTAAAAGCACCATTCAACTTTGCAGTGATTACAGTTTTCAAATGGCGGAATTAAAATATTAGTACGAAATATTCAGTCAAAAATAAATCCGGTTTAAGACTCAAAGAAGAGTTAAACAACTAAAGTTTAAATTAAATATGGTGCATTGCATGCGGTATTAGATTTCATAGTAAAGTAGATTATATGTGAAACTACAAAAAAATACCATGTATTTGACTTTACATGCTTGGTCGTTTTAAACATGTTGCACTATGCTGTAGAATGTAGTTTCCCTCTCTCTCTCTACGTTGTAGATAGGATTTAAAAAAACCTAATGCATACCGTACCACCAATCTGCAGGAAAAATCGCGCTATCTAAACCCAAAAAGTTTGTAAAATTTCAGAAAAAAAAAACATTCTAAAGGTTGCAAACATGTCACTCGACCTACATTAGGAGTAAAAAAATCCGAATGCAGTACATGTTGAACTGTCTTATCTACAGTTGTGTGTAAGATACACTGTATCTAAGTCGGATATTTTGCAAAAATCGGCTTCTTGATTTAGCTTCAAGATTCTGGATGTAGATAGAGCTAAAACCCACAGGAAATAAAAAACAGTTGTGAAATCATATCTTTGTTGTTTTTTGTAAACGTAAAAACAATACATTTGCAATGATATACTGTTTATGCTCTATTTTCTTTGAATAACGTTGTTTACCTTTAAAACCGTTAACTTTTAAATAGGATTTGCACCTTTACTTTTAGAAATCCAGAGGAACTTCAGAGTGGATTTCCTCTACTGAATCAGCTGCAAAGCACTTTTCGTTAATATTTTAATAATGCATTTGATTTACAATGGAAAGCGAGGATCCATTGTGTTTCTGTAAAATTTGTTTTATCTTTTAAAACAGTATATTAGTTAAAAGAGTGCACTATTATATTTCGCAGCTATCTCGAAAGTAACCCTTTAAATACTAACCCCACATATGGCCCACAGGCAGCATTAAAAACATCTGAAGTTGACAGGTTTTTATCAATCGGATGAGTGAGTTGAGAATGGAGTAATGTGGACAAAAAAGTATCAGGGAACATCCCTTTCTCTGCAAAGTTGGGATCGTCCTAAAAGCTTTAAACTCCCCTTATTGTTTTATGGACGTCGTTTATGCATGACCCACGATCGTTTTTTAGTTTGATTTTATTACAAGCATGTGTACTGCCTGATTTAAGGATTTTGACCCCATATAAAAGTGAACTATATAAAGTAAGGTCTTCTCCATTTATGAAGTAAACAATATTTGAATTTGAAAAGGTTATTGATGTGTTAAGGCTCAGAACCATTTCTACGTACCACTTGCTTGCGGTTGTTTCCTTCCTTGAATAAGCAAAAAAATCAATAGCGTGCCACAAACACTTGCAAATCATCTTTCAAGAAATGCCGGCATTTTTTTGAATCAGTTTTTTTCTCAGATTGGCAATCCACTTTCGGCGTTCTTCCCTTCGACACCTTTTGCGGAAGCTGTTGTAAAATGGCATAAAACTTTGCCATTATGTCTCAAACTCATGTCGCGTATTTCTGCATAATACCAATATTTGAAAAGATGTAAAGGGATTTAAAAGTTAATGGCACTATTCCATCTAACGTTATCTGTTAAATCTGCATGCGCCCTGATTTGCTTACGATAGATTAAATTAATTGAATCGAATTTTCTTAAGGCTATGCAATTCAGAGCTGCTTTTTAAAGTACTCATTAGCTTGTCTTGAATTTATTTCCATGTGATTTTAAGGTAATAAGCTCATTGCCATGCTCCTGTGCTGCCAATAATTGCTACGCTACATGCAGTACAGGGTGAATGACGCTGGAGCACGACATGGTTCCTTGATTATTGTAATCGAAATCATTGGAATGACGAAACATTAAGCTAGGGAATCCAAATTACTCGGGTTTTTAAGTTACTCTGGTATTAGAGTATTTTCTTGCTGAAATACCCGGGTACTCTGGTATTGGGCAACTCGGTTAAAATAATTTTATCCAAGTTAAATTGTTATACATTCGCAAACGTATCTTAGCACAATTTGGCATGTGCTAATTGTCAGTTCAAAAAATTAAATGTTGTATGCATGTTAACTAACTTTAACGAATCGTTAATTCAGTTACTAGTAAGTTCCGTTCTCGTTCAGATTTTCGAAGTCAAAGTGATATTTTTTTTCACTGACACTTGGGAGTTTTCAAGAAAAAGAATTTTTCTGAACGGGGTACTCGATACCCAACTTTAGATTCTCTACTTAATAATTATTTTTTATGTAATGTATTGGCAATAAGACTTTATGCGAAATTTGTATGATATCTTAATGGAGCGTCATCTTCAAAATCTATCATGACTTTTTTAGATGATTTTTATATTCTCATGGCGCTCTGAACAGTTTATTTACTTTATTGATCATGCAAGGATTATGCTGCATGTACTACATGTCCTCTTCTGATAATATCAACAACTTTTAACTTACATGCAGAAAAACAAGTTTTTAATATAGTCTGGATAAACATCCAATAAATGAACGTTACGTGTATACTTTTGCATGTATCTTTATTCTTATTATTGTAGAATCGAGATGAAGATGCATTCAACATTTTTTGTCATATTTACTAAGGCCTATTGGCATGTCGATAGATTGGCATTCAACGACCTTTCAGTATAGCTATAGAAGGCGGATGACATTTCAATGCTACAAGGAAGCATCATCCTTGATTGAAAGATTAATTCAGAGGCTGAACAATTTTGAGCGAAGAACTCAATAGATCTACGACCTATAGCTTTCATATTAATCAAAAAAGCTTTTAATAGGACTAGTAATTAAACTAGCAACAACGGATTAATTACAAGTCTGGGATCAAATCCTTTAAATAGCAGAGTATAAAGAATTGCGCAGTTTTGTCCAACTTCCCTACTTGAATATTGCAAATAACAATGAAAGCTAGCTGCAGTAACAATACTTTAGGACATTACTTGGAAGATTGCTTCTTTCAACGACAGTGATATTCTTGGAAATAGGCAAATAATTTTCAACATAGTCACTGGTGTAGGTATTTGGGAGGGGCTAACCCATGCTAATGGACAGTTATTTATTGTAATGCCAAGAATGCCCATACACGAGAAAACTGACCACAAGAAAAAGACTGTGATTCCTTTCTGGAAGCATAATGAAACTATACGCTACATGGGAAATGCTTCAAGTACAGCATAGCACGAATAAAGACGTAACACTGATATATTATACATAATAACAATTTAGGCAAGTGTGATTACAATTTTGCTGTTCCTTTATGCTTTTGCGGGAGCCGTAACGACTTTATAAGGGTATACTTGCAGTATAACGGTGTCAGTTATTGGGTAAAAGCAATGGCTACTAAAATGGATTGCACCATGGGAATTCTGCTGCTACAGACCTATTTTCAATGACCTCCACTATCTACACCTTGGACACTATTGGATTTGCTTCTGGCATGATTTCTTGACAAGTTTTTACAAGAACCTGATATTATAATTTGTTCCCGCGGCAACGAATCGATGCAAGCATTGATTTTGCTATACCTGAAGTATTAAGTATATGTGGTAATAACAACAGTTTCTTGATGTATCGACTATGTTAACTTTTATACAAGGTAAAGCTCTAGAAAGCTTTTATTTATAGTAATTTAATTGCGTTTATATTTGCTTTAATTGGCTGAAGACCATTATTGAGTTTTATAAAGAAAGTTTGGTATAACAATTACTGCTAACGACCATAGTACAGGAAGTCCAATTATCTTTAAAGGTCGACGTTATACCTTGTTTAGAACTTAATGAAATATTTGTAATAGAGCGTATTTCGAAGTTTGTTATTGGATTAGACTTCATGCACTCGTAACATTATCATAAGAAATAACTTCACGTTGTATTTTAATCAGAGGTAAATCTGTTCTACTTGTTATTACTGAAATTAAACATTTGCTATTTTTGGATAAGTTGTAATTCACAGCAACTATTTGTAGTGCATATTTTCAGAGATCCCTACATAGGAATCCTAACTATAAAGTGAATAACAGTGACTAGAAATAACAGTCTAGAACTATAGGGTTACTACTAAAGAATGCATTATAACCCAAGCAGAATATTTACCCATCAAAAAAACTTTCCGATAAGTAGCTCATGTGGATGTAATTCTTGACGTAGGTGGATAAAGTTGAATTTCAATCGCTTAAGGCTAACTACTTTAGAGTTATTTGAATTACTTTTCGTGATATTCTGCCGTGTTTATCTCAAGTAATGGCGTCCTTTGATGTTAGTAAATTTTTGCAAATCCCTTGGCTTCCCTGCCTCTATTTAAAAAAGATTTTGTGACTTGTTTCCATGACGCAATTTGATTAGATTTAGGTTATCTGTTTTCATGGTTTTTAAATTAAAAGCCACATGGCTATTTAAGAAAATCTTTAAACTCATTTGCCATTGATTTGTTTAATGGAATTCTATGATTGTAGCATTAGTTTCTATTTGGAATAAAAACCTATTTACCTAGAATTCATTAATTGGTCAATATTGCTAATGGAAATTTGTTGATAGTAGATAGTTCCTATTTCAATATTTATAGTAGAGTGTTTTTTTCAAGTACAAAAGCTAAATTTACCTTAGCCTTTCAAATTATTATAAATCCTATTGGAACATTTTCTATCTCGAATGCTTGTGTTTATTATGTTAGCGAAATTGAATAAAATTCTAGGGGCATGATTTTCTTATCTTCAGCTTCAAATCAAGCTGTGCAGTGAGCAGTTGGAAAGTATGAGTTGATTTATTGTTCATTTGCCTTAAGGTTATCTGTTTACTTCGGATTGCTTCTTAGATGTTTATTCTTAAGCTGAAATTGAATCTTCTCCTATTGATTGGCTTGTTTCAAAATGGTTCTCCATTGGTGGTACAGAGTACGAGTACTAGAAAATAGATATGTCTCAGACAATATTGGTCATTCTTTTCTTAGGAAATGGTGAAAAGAAAAAAATAACATAAATCGTAATAACCTTGCACGTGTACGTCTTTTTTATATTTACGGAAAACACATCATCAATAAAATAACAATGAAGTACACACGCAGGGAAATGAAAGCTGATATTAGTCCTAAAGAATAAGCTTAAATTTAAGAGGATAGTATGGAACCGGTTTTCTAGATCTACCATAACAAAAAACAAAGAGATTTTGATATTAGCAGTTGTTTTCCACTTTGAGTTAATAATAAATTGTTTTAAATGTAATGCTCAAAAAATTGTTTTGGGAATTGCTTTCGTTAGATCGAATGCATTTTGTTAAAATACAATGCGTTTGGAACAACAAACTTAAAATAATTGTTTTTGTAAATATGGATAATCTCAATATATGATGCACTGCGTTATATATAATCCGATTTAAGTTAGCAGCTTATAAAAATATTTGAATATATTAATATCATTAAACGTGGATGTACAATATTAAATGTGTATCAATCCAATCCCAAATGTATATTCGTTATATTAAATTTCCTAAGATGGTTTAGGTCCTTAGTTTGGTACTTGGAAGCAAATAACACGTCCTTTATATGCAACCGAGCATGACTCAAGTCCTCTTTTGATGAGTTTTACATTTTTTTTCTTGTATATATATCAAGAATTGTTCATCAAAGCGATTAGATGTTGGTGCTGAAGTATTACTGTATGAATGGAATGCTGAAACAGTTATATTAATAATAACATTCATGACTAATTAATATTAACGTTTGTCGCAATAATGCGTTATTACGTTTTAAGAATCTCCCAATATTCAACATATACCATGATATCTATTATATATGTTTATTTATCAAAGACATATTGAAGACGTTTATGATATAGATACCAATAACTTCAGAATGGTTTTTAATAAGTTACTTAAGAATATCTATAAAACCCACATGTCTTTATTATGAGCATTGTAAGAACGAAGATTCTATTTGCCATTTTATTGTGCCACTAGAAACGAAATAATGTCTGAGTGAAACGTTTAAAAATGTCCACTTGATAAAATTCAACAACTTTGTAATGAAATGAGTATATCTACTTTTTGCTCATGCTATTGTGAAAACAGTATGACGAAAGAGTGTGGTTCACTCGATTCATTAAACTGTTTTGAACTATACTTTATAGGCAACATTTATCAAAGTATTGGCTGTACAATATTATACATAGTATTTTAGCATATAAAAGGAATAACTAAGTGGGTAATGAAGCAGTTAGCACAAAAAAGACATGGTACAGAAATCGCTGCTGTAAACTCGAATATACTTTCTTTCCATTAAAAAAATGAAATTACATCTGGTACCAAAATGCAGAAATGAATTACTTTGTAATACACGCTACGGTTAATGATGATATTAAACATTTCTCTTGAATGAATGAATCTACAATGAATCATTTATTTTATGGTGCGGATGGATGATTTTCAAAGTGAAGTAGAGCATGACAATAATAAAAATATTCTATGAGGATTGCAATTCCAATTTCTTCAAATGACGTGCTTTTGTCGAATGATTTATATCAAATAAAAGGCCAAGTAAATTTGAATTAAAGTATATATACGTGTGTGCAGATGAATTTATGAATTTTTGCATCATTCGAATTTACTATAATCAAAAACCGTGACGCAATATACTTTGCTGAAGGTTTGGTGTGTTCCTTCTCCAACTGATATATGAACATATTCTTGAACACATCAAAATATTTGCAACCCATTTAATTTGTGACGTTCAGAATGCAAATATGGGTTGCTATTTAGCTTTGCGCTCATCTATATAATATGCATGGGCGTGAACTTCTAGATTTTCATAATGATATTTATTTCCTTCTAGGAAAAATGCTCATATGAATGGAATTCTGTAAAATTCCATATCTGTTCTCGTATAGTTAAACGAATTTCTATTATTAATTCTGAATTTATGCAGATGTGGAACATAAACAAAGTTGGAAAATTAAATTTGTCGTCCTCTCTCCTCCCCAAAACAATTGTTGAAGTTTCTTAAATTCCTTTGCTTTTTCCGCTGTGCATCTTTCACATGCTTTAAATGATATTTATAGAATTTACGAAAACGAATGTATAATGACAAAAAAACGAGCATATGCAAACCAGATATCCTCGTCATTTAATCCAAATTAATAATGGAATATTTAAGAGGATTTATACGACTGCTTTTTTTGTTTTGCTCGCGTCGTGTGCATAGAAAGAGGCCCCATTCTTGTCATTATAGATTAACCACTACTCATGTATGCAGAAAGCAAAAGAACAAAAAACAAATGAGGATAGTTGGCCTTTAGAGATTATTCATCCAAAAATCTGATGTTTCATTTTTTTGGAAAACCATGATCTGCCTAGAAGAAAAACATGCTTTGATATTATTGTTTTTATTTAATGCAATTGAAATACAAGTACTTATGCGATATTTTATTTACAATTGCATGTTTACAATACAGATAGAATTTCATCTTTGAAACTGTAATATTAAGTACTAAATATTCCCGAGCGACTGATTGTATGGATCTGTAGTACAATACCTCAGATATGGTCTATAAGATGGACGTTAAATTTCAAAATTCTAAAACCAAGTAATTGGAAACTTATACATACACACAATTTACAAAATGCGAAATCCGTAATAGAGACCGAAAGCCCTAACGGTAACGTTAATCATTACCGGAGATTGTATAGCGGTTTGTTAAGGTAATACTTTATTTAAATGCTGATATTAATGTAAATTTAAACGATTGGTTTGTCCATTTTATAATTACTACTATAAAACCATTCATTGGTAAGAAATGGTTTATTAAATATATATCTAATATTTTAAATCTGAAGCACTACTAAACCACTAAGTAATGATATTTCTGTTTAAATGTCCTCTTCATCTTTAAATTCAATGAAAGTTTATTTGTCTAGCAACATTAAATGAAGCCGCCAAATGTACACAAATATAATCTAACTCGACAATATATTAATCCTGGAATGCCTAATTCTGATTTCATCACGATAGTTAAATCATTGAGGTGTGTCTCTGAACACCACATTTTAAAAGCTATTCCATTAATGACTCTAGTTGAATATGTAGCTAAATTGAGTAATAAAACTGCTTAAAACCGGCTCTTGAATTAAACCCACAATATACATCGACGTTTTTTCTGTCTGGAAGGAACTGGTAATATGCCTTTATGCATTTAAGCTTCTTAAAATAGGCTTTATAATATATATATACACTATAAAAATACTGAATGTCTGTGTTTTCACTGTCGGAATTGGTTGCTGATCCATTATTTGATTAGTTATTTGCCCAGACTTATCAATGATTGATCTTACTTAAGAAAATGTATAGATATTATGATTGCATAAATTGGTTTACCATGTTAGAGTTACTACATGTAATTTCCTGCCTCATGAATTCAAATTATTATATTTCCTACCCTCTTGTTTCTGATATTAAGCAGCTCTACAACCATATTGCCTTTTAATTCAACGAATGCGACTTTTTCTTTGAATGCAGGATGTAGAAGTAAATATGATAGATTAGCAAATATGACCCTAGCAATACAAATCCATAACAGTGAATTATTATGGTCGTATGAAGCTATCATTCTGTCACTAGAAGAAATATTAATATTGTTTCCTTTGTGAGAAATAAATACAGTAACCTTTCATTTGGACATACATCGTCTTCAATAATTCCACATTATCAACATGCGATTGTCATATTCATACTTTGATAAATTTAACTGGGAAAGACAAATTATTTTATTTGAAGTTGTTTGGCAAGTGAGGTCAGATATATATGTCATTGGTTGTTATTATTATTGGAATCTATATATTACACACTTTGTGACCAGCAATCTATTTCGATGAGCTACATAGGCATTTATTCAGGTGCAGACTGTAGTGGAAAATGTTCTTGAAAGCAAACTATTTTAGATATTATTTTCTAAGTTATAGAAAGAAGTGGTTGTGAAATGGAGCAATTTTGATAAAAATAAGACTCGACATTTGTCAATGTGATATAAAAATTGACAGAATAATATGGTTTTCCCACCATGAGTGTCAGTTGAGAGCCTTTGGGTTTGTTTGTGTTCATGGGCATGCTTATAGCGTTTCGCCTGGTGATATATAGTATAACTACATATATATATATATATATATATATATTTCCTGCGATGCAATTTTGTATAGCCCAGATGTGCAACTCTGAACTAAGACATCCTTGGTGCTTGATGCTTAAATGCATACTCATATCGTTAACCTTTATGCTTTAACATTATGCGTTGTGATCACAAAGTTTAGTTCAATGCATGAAGTAGATGCGAGAAAAGATAGGCACAAAACGTCGAAAATGGATTGGTCCAACGTTTTATGACAAGAATTCCCTTGACGACCATTATTCTATTTGACCGTATCCGCCATGTGCTTGGCATGTAAATATTCAAGCGCATCCTTACAATCTTTAGTATCGGTAATTCGTTTATAAAATGGTAAATATTAGGTCATTCGCGTTTCATGTACCTAAAAAGTCAGTATTGACATGTCAATACTACTAAGTAGTTTAGTTGATTGGCATGCATGTAGTAAAGCCATATTTCTGACTTGTATATTTCTAATTTTAAATATAATTAGCATGCTGTCAGATTTCAGTAATATTTCAAGCACATCAATAGTTAGCGACTGAATTGAAATCCATGGGGAAATAAAGTCAGTCTGGACACTGATGTACAGTATATTGCATTTCGGATGAGTGGCAGCTGTCTTCTTTGATCATGTGATGTGATTTATAGCTACAAATCAAATAAACTTGTTAAGTAGATTTATTCATCACTAACATGAAGTTTTTATTGATGTGTTAATGTATATCGTATGCTTTCAATCTATTATTTTGGTAGTAGTGTAGAATTCCCAATGTCAAAACGAATGAAATCATAAAATTGCTTCATGCGGGATATATCTGCTTCAAGACATGCCGAATCATTTAAACGTGTGTTTTGATGATACAATGTGACGCATGAAAGCATTCTATACATATGTTATCATATAGAAATAACATTTCTCTGGAAAAAGTGCTTAAGGTCTATGCAAGCAAATACGCTTGAATGATAGAATTATGAGATTAAATAAACGCTATGCTGTTAATAATTCTCTCGCTCTAATACCCGTCAAACTTACAAGAATTATCGTTTACGCCACTTATAAAATTAAGTTAATTGATGTTTTCAAAACTTTATTTAAACAGCATTTTCAAAAAAATGCTACTGTAAGATTTCTGTCTAATTAATCAAACAAGACAAAATTAACCCTTCCTTTCATCTTGTTCATGCGGTTCCGAGTATTTTCTGGACAGACATTAATAGGAAACACAATCAGGTAATGCTTGCACAACAGTGAAAATACTGTATTATTGCACACTTTACATAATTTTCCACGCTTTGTGCTCAATATAAGAGGTCCATAATGTACTCTGATATTTCAATTAAACATGTTATACGCTGATGGCTGTTGAATGAATTGTTAATATGAAGATGAGTTATTCGATAAATACTTGATTGTAGACAAAACAACCGGCAATTAGTTTGTGGTACTCACCTTAGCAAGGTTATTGACATTTAGCTTTATTTCATCATTTTCATATGATAATTGGTAGGCATAAATTAATTATATCATCTCATATAGATGTAATTAACACGAATTTCCTGAAAAGATCAATTAAACGTAATAATCCGTGGAAATCTGTTAATATTTTCATTAAGTATAATGCACAGCAGAAGGTGAGTTTTGAATATAAGCACTATTCGCAGATCAACACTATTGTCTTGTCCTTGATTAATACTGCATTATGCAGTTATATCCTTTAGGGCTCTTGTTTAATCGTATTTTCTTACTTAATCGCTCACAAGTAATTATGGGCTTCTGTATGTGATTAAATGGCCACAACGAGTGATGCTCAAAAGATTTCCAAATTAGATTTTCCTTTCAATCGTGGCTATGTATTTGATCTAATAATTAAATTTATTTGCAATGAGTCTGTAGACATAGCTGCATTGGTCAATTAACTGCAAGGAGGAAGACATTTCTACTTCTCAAGCCTTTGAGACTACATTTATGCAATTCCCAGAGCTAGTTCAGCGTTGCCATCATAAGTCAATTAGGGCTTTACTGAAATCTTTATTTTATAACCTTTGCTTTTTTAGAGTTTACCAGAAAAGAAAATAGCACGCTAACTGTTGTTATGTCCGAACTACAGCGAATTTGAATTTTTTTAATTCAATTCTACGAATTTCTGCAATTGCTTGCGGTTTCATTAATATTCCCTTACGAACAAACTCTTATCTTAACTACCATTGGATAAGACTCGACATTTGTCAATGTGATATAAAAATTATTTTTGGGCAAATTAGCAGAAATGTGATAAATGGGGGCAGGTTATAAGTGGATGTTGACAACTTAATATAACAAGGCGTTTTGGTAATTAATTTCCAAGTTGTAAAAACTTACGAAGGTTTCATCTTTTTAGGAGACTACATTAAAATCCTCTTTTGATAATGTTTCTTTTTTTCCCCCAAAACATCTGAATATGTTAAATGATGCTAATTTGAAAATGGTCGGTCGACTAATAAGAAAAACTCTTGGGGCTTATTCATAGTAATTTATTCATGGTTTTGTTTGTATTTAAAGCTCGGTAATTTGGTAATGTATTTTAATCTTGTAATGCCCTACATATTTGTCAGGAATCGCATTTCGTTCACATTATGGATAGTTCCACAGAGAATCGGGTTTCGTTTACAAAATCTAGCTTAACATGTTTTGCTAGAGCGGATAAAACTTTGGATTCGAGTAATGCAGTTTACTGGCTTATATATCGTCATTAGGGATTGCACGAAGAAAGACAATACATGGCGCATTACGTACAGGATAATTAAGAAACGAGTATTTCACGTGTATCCAAACGTATCTTTTTACCTTCTAACGGCCAATTTTTTCGTTCATTGTTATACCAATAAACCAAACAATTAGGCTCATATGTCAAATTTTTTATGTTTATCAATTCAATTCAATTCAACTCAGCATACTACAGTCAAATTACAAATGCCATATTATAAGGGAACTTAAAATTTTTAAGAAGATTGACATTGTAGTCATCGCTGTTAAATTGATCATTTAATTGAACATTTCATTATTCCATCGTCTAATAACATTAAAAAGAAGAATACACAATAAAGTAGAATAGTACGAGAATATATTTCTCATCAAATAAAAAAGATTCTAGTATCTGTAAATTTCAAATAATAAAGCTTTTGTAAATTTTAATGTAACAACTAATCATGACATTTGTGTACCACGTTTGCTTTTGATTTTATAAATCAATGTCTTATAAAGAAATATATAAAGAATATACTTTTTAAAATATTAAAAATTTAAATAAGAGAATGGACAATGAAAATCCATGTGAGTAAACCCCATGCTAGTCATTATGCGAATTAGTATAAATCTTCATAATTTTATTTGGGTTAATTATGTAACGTGCATCGTTATACTTACCAAATGTTAACAAGAGTAAATCCGAAACTGCCAGACTGAATAGATAATAGTTCGTCGCCGTTTGCATCGAATTCTTTTTAGCTATGACCAAACAAACGCAAATATTGCCGATTAGACCAGTTAAAAATATGAGGACATAAACCACAGTCAGGATTATAACAATGTCTTGCGGCAGATGCTTTGGTCCAAGATGTTTCTCCAGATACTCGTCTATGGAAAAATTTTGCAAAGTTTCAGCCCAATGAAAAGTCATTGTTGTTGCGTTAATATCCATTTGGCAACAAATGCAGACACACGTGGTGAAGCTTCCTAGCTCCGAAGTACGTCTGTAGGCTAAGCGTTGAGCGAAACTAGAATTTTAGACGTCAGTATGCTAGTACAACCCAGAAGCAACCGCACGTTGGGAAACATTGACTTGCAGTAGAGGCAATGAAACGGCGAATGACGAGAAGGAAGGAACGTTGCGGACAGGAAATATACTCTTTCTACTGATTTTCTTTCCGAACCTTGTTATACTTCAATTTCTTGTATTTCTACTTCTATACTTAGGTTTTCTTACAGGTTTTTTTTTGTTTTAAGAAGCCCTAGCTTTTTAAATTTCGTTTCTCCCCTCAGAAGTCTATGACTTATTATGACATGTGTAATTGGATAAGGCGCTGTCTATAAGCTATTCGGCTTTCTTCTTTGACTAAAAAATGTTTTTTTTTAAAAGGTTACTGCACTGCTCAATCACTACAACATAAATACCTAGAAAGGGAAACAAAATTAACGTATGGTTTCTGGAATAAAAACTTTAATGCCATTTATTTATTCTCCCCATCTTTGCTTACATCTTTGCCTTAAATAGCTGTTGTTAAATTATACTCTTTACAATTAGCATTGTTAAGAAAAGAATAGAAACTTTGAAAGCATTCAACATTGTTTGGAGCCAAATTCTATAAAGCGTTTTATGAAAATAATGGGGAATATTCAAGAATAACAGTTGTTAAAATTTAAGTGATATACATAAATAACGCTTGTTTTAGTATAAAAATAAGGTGATAATTATAATTAAAGTTAAATTTGAAAAATGCTCGTTTCGTTGTACTTTTTTATGATTATTTCTCAAGTCTTGGCAAATATTTATTTAAGGCATGTTACCATAATGTTTAAGCTGATAATTACTAACCCTTTAAAGCTCACAGATTGCACTGCGTATGCGTAGCTTTGATGCTCGGTTAAGAAGTTCCATCACGAAAAAGATTATGCTAAAGTTTACTATATGTAATCATTGCAACGCTACTTGATCCTTTGAAATACGACTAAATGCAGTTTTTATTATATTGCCAGATGAAAGGAAAGTAAATGGAACATGGTATTCCATTTTTCTTTAAACGTGACAGGAGTCAATAAATTCTTGTTTTTTGTATGATATTTTCGTATATTTTTTTGCTTCATGTGATCAAATGGAATAGAAAAATCTGTTTAATATTAAATTTTAAACAGTAGGTATGCAATTTTGCAAAATCATAAGATGTAGTACAATTCAAATAATGTGCATAAATTAAGATAGTTGCAAGTGTTCTACTTTTAAATAACGATTCTTACATATTTGTTTCAAAAAATATTTACACACAAGTTTTACATTCTTAAAAAAAAGAAGAAAATATCCAATTTGGTGCAAACTTTTTTTAGCAACATATTGTACTGAACAGTTTCTTCTTTCATAGTCTTTTTTTACCTGTTTTTTACTTTTTTTGAATACATGCATATTAAACTAACCAAACTTTCCATCAGTATCAGGTTTACGTATCTAAGTGAATTTGCATGGTAACAGCGACACATTTTGAAAAGTAAACCATAGTTAAAATTACCAGTATACCTTATCTTCAATTGTGCTGTACATTGTCCGTTTATTGTCTATTGGGAAAGATTAGTTTTTATCAACTTAAAATAAATATTTAATATTGATAGTTAAATAACAAAAAAATCCCACTGCAAAAAAGTGTAAACCATAAAACTTCATCATGAAGATAGGCAATCTAACATAGCACGGAAGTTAGTGTTGTTTGCCTAATGTAGAATTTACAGCATTTGGTTCTTGATTTCGAAAAACTTGAAAACTTCTGCACTATTAAAGTGGAAAACGCTACGATCAGGTGTTTCATTAGGTATTTTCCTTAATGATAAAAGGTAATACTTGCATGGTTATCTTACATACGTACACATTTTTAAAGGTGATATCGTATTCAAAATGCGTTCAGGTATGTAGGATTTATTTGCAGAGTGGTAATTGCGACTTCGATCATCAAATTAACTGATAATTGAGTAGATTTAGTCTATTTGCAACCTTTTCATTTGCCGGAATGTGTTCATTGAAAATAGCAGGTTAAGCACATTGCAAACCGTTCGATAGCCATAAAATCTCCTTCGCTGCGTCCGTTTCACGTAATTAGGAAATCTTTTGGCATTACTTGTGGCATTTCTCTGATTTCCCATTAAGCTTATTCTGCCAAAGAGAAGCCGACTTACTTCAATACTTAAACCGAAATGTCAATTGGATAAACGTGGTCGGTTTACGAATGCCTTATTGAAGCAACCTGAAATTGGAGTTAGAAACTTTTCTACATCTTTGGAGTGTAGTTGTGACAAATATGAAAAGGTTTAAAGAGGTGTGCTGTATCTTTTATAAAAGTTAAAATGTGAAAAGAAATAGCGCTTTAAGTAGGTACTTTCAACTTTAATCTTAGAAATCTTTGAAGTTGCTAAAGGTGAACAATGATGCTGTCATGATAGGAGGTGAAGCTTAAAAAATTAAAGTATTTAATAATTAATTTGTACGTTTAATTAAAAGTTTGGATACAGTAAATTCATCTGCTAGGCGGTGAAATTTTTCTGATATGGCTATACCGTCTCCATGTTGTGAAGACGGTTGCTCATTTATCATATATGCGCAGTATAAAGATCATTAAAAATTCGGTCGATAGATGTTGTGTTTAGACGCAGCAAAAACTTTATTTACGTTAATATTTTGAGGCTGAGGAAAACTGTAGCAAAGTTAACATAAATATCTTTCAGATATTGATGCAAAACGGGCAGTTTTTAAGTACCATGAATGTACATGAATGTCCAATTCAAGAAATTAGAGAATATAGTAAAGGAAAACCTCATGTGTTATTTCTATATCAGGGTATTCTTCAAATTTGATGCTTTTCATTTTAAGTTAATTTATAAATTTGGAATAAATTCAGTTATATTCAGTTTTCCGAGTATTATTTATCTTTATTTCGGTATCATGTCAGATATTAAGTATTATACTATAAGGAATCGTGTAGCTGTATAAAGAGTTGACTGTTCCTATTTCCTTCCTCATACAGTTATGAATATGTGGTCCATTTATGTCACGATATATACATCTGTACAGTGAGAAATGTTTCCTCGGGATATTTACCAAGAATTCCGAAGGATCATCATGAACAATGGGGCGTCACGAACAATGGCCTTATCACCATGGTTCATATAAGATGAAGTGTGTGTTTCCCAGAAGGAAATGTTCCATTCTTCTAAAATTGACTATTGCAAAATACTTCAAAATCCTTATGAAACTTTTTTTTTCCGAAGTGAAATTCCATCTGCATAAGCTTTAAAGTAAACAACTGCCAGCGATATGTCACTGCTAGTATTATCTTCTGTTACAATGTGCGATGTAAAAATGAAATGCTACTACATATAATGATTCTACTACGCTTGGCATTTGATAATATATACTGGTATATCATTTGTCATCATCAACGAATTATTATATCCAAATACTGTATGCATTCATGTCTTCACAAATGCGAGGTGTAAAAGATTTTTAACAAGAAAAATTTCATTTTTTTTATTCAGATATGATTTTATTGAGAAATGAAAACTCATTTTTTTCTAAAAATACAGAGCAAAAAAATACATATACAAGTACATGCAAATAATACATATACATTTAAGGCTGTAGGTTTATACAATGTGCGCTATGTAACAGGCATTAGAAACATGGCCTAAATCTCAGCATATACAAGTATACCTATACTGCTAGATTTCTAATAAAAGTACATGCCATAAATACTCTGTGTTATGGTAATGACACTTTTTTTGGAAATTTAACAAAGTTTAACAATAGTTATGTTTTCAAGTTTTGGAAATTTAACTTTTTCATTCACACCACATCCAAAACGTGGACTAAAAAGGTTAAATGTCGTTTTATGAAGGCCACAATTGACTCTTGTAACCCTCCCCCTTCTTTTAAAAAATTCCTGGACCTACCCCTAAATTGCCCACAGCAAAGAGCTTCGAGTTTAACTGGAAGATAGTCTTTATGGATTTTTGTTCCACCTGTGTTTCGGAAGTCCGTTCAGCATGGCGTAATATTTGTAATTCTGGTGTAAAAAGAAAGTCAGGTAGACGTTGTGTCCCGTTGGTCCGATGGTGTAACTAGGTTTCAATTTCGGGTCCAAGGTCTGGGTCATACTCATATTGTAGACATCGACTGCATAATTCAAATGTAGGTCTACAGGCATTTTTCCCAACGCCTTGACCAAGGTACCGGTCAGGTAGGCATCGTTCATCCAATAGGGCTTCACCTTTAGAGCTGCACGATCAAGGGAATAAGCCATATGTGGGTTCAAAATGTACATCCAGCCCTGACAGTAGGGATCATAGATGTTCGACAAATGTTCCTTCTTGCTCAGCTGGTAGCGTCCCGTCCTCCAGACTGGCGTATTCACCATCATTTGAAAACAGCCCACGAAGTCAGGGGCATGACCAAAGCGTTCCTCCAGGGCGTCTATAAGACCATATATGTCGACGCTTATGTCGTCGTCCGCCTTCATGATAAACTTGGCCTGACTGCAGTACTGCCATGCCCAGCGTAAACCCATCAGGTCCCTGATGGTCACATTGTGGTAAGAATCCCTGAAGTTACCTTGAATGATGTCACGGTGGGTTTGGCTCTCCTCCTCCACTTGGGACTGCTGGTTCGGGTTCTCCATGTGGCCAAAAATGAAGACGATTCGGAAGGGGAACCCGTGGATCCGCGGGTTACCCCACGTGTGGCGGATCACTTTCCGCATTTTAACGTGGTCTGGGTGCGAACCCACCACCACCAGCATGTAGACGTCTTCGGAGCCGCAGATGTCCCGGTTTATGAGGTAGCGGAATCCGTTCAGGTCGCCAAGGGTACAACCGTAAGAGGGTGGGGGTGGCCACTGGCGCCTCCTGTAGCGGTAGGGCACGTGGCAGGAGGGTGAAAGCATGGTCTCTACCAGCTTCTCCTGTGATTCTAGGGTGCCTGACATCGAGTACAGGGCCATGAAGAAGAAGGTGAGCATCAGGAAGCAAAAGATGGTGAACACTAGGATGAAGACATCCCGGATATTAATTTGTAACATCATGATTTTGACTTTTATCAACCTGCTCTAACGCCAAATTCAGTAAACTGAAATAAAAAACATTGTTATTATTTTTTACAAAAGTGTATTGGTTTTTTGATGTATCAAAGTTTTCAAATTTGCAATATAAGAGAAATTAATTGCTTAGTTAAAAAAATTGCAACAAAAAGCATCAATCAATACATATTTCTTATCCAATCTATATTGTCAAATTATTGTAATAAATTCAAATGCGAAAATAAATTTGTAAAATTAGGTGGTTCAAAACAGCCATCTTTTATACTAATCAAGGATGATGGGAAACCGATAACTTTTAGTATAAAAGTACAACTTTAAAAGAACTTAAAAAATAACTTACATTTTTATTGTGTTTATCCGATAAACAGAAAATAACACAACTGGACGCCTCAGAACTTGCTCTAACAACTGTATATACTCTCTCTTATGAAAGTACCATGACGCATATACGACCCTTTTGATTGCTGTCTATAGTTGAAACATCTGCTTGTTTTTTGTATCAGATAAACAACTATTGTATGCAAGGGTGATGGCTGCAAGCACATTATAGTAAGATATGGATACAGTCTCGCCGATTTTTAGATGAGCTATCAATGCATATGTCAGGAACATATCGTGTAAAACATAGTCGGAAATCGAACATACAGGTCCCTTGGCATTTACAATGTACACTGCATTTTATATGCATATAGTTTTATATGCAAAAAAATGTATTTCTTGTTCACTGCTATTACTTAATATATCGTTGTTTTGGTATTATGACCTAAATGTTGTATTTAAATGTAAGGAGCATGTAGCATTTGTATATTTCACAACAATATTATTCATAAATATCTGATTCAAAATACTTCAAAATTCTTTTCATAACTTTTTTATTTAATAAAAAGTATCAGCTGGATTGTAGTTATCCCTATTGTCACAGTAACAATAACATCTGTTATAATGTACGATGTGAACCGAAACGCTATTGTGATGAAAAATATACATGTATGTACTTTTAAAGAGTTTCAAAAATGATTTGTCGAGACTTATCAGGAAGTTTTCACACGATTATCATGAGAGACAACAATTTTGAAAAGTTTTGTCGATGTGCAATAGCTCCAGTTGGTCATACATTTATCATCGAATATTATATATATATATATCTAAACCGTATAAAATTGAATTTACAATACGTACAGATCGTATATCTTCGTGAACAAAAGTTTCTCATCTCCTATTGGGATGTCGACTTTAACAAATATGGACATATAGTCATGTTGAGACAATGACTACATATGTATTTCGAAACCAAGATGACAGTGTGAAGCATCGTTTCATTAGTCATCTTCTATGTTCATTAATTAAACTGTCCACTATTTTAATCAACAGCTGCTTTTGTTAGTTCTTTTTCATTATTTACTAAAAGGTAAGTTTAAGTTTCATTTCGTATAACTGCTATAGCTATGTACATGTGCAAGAACTTGACCTTTTCTCTATGTTTAGAGCGTTATTGCTTTTTAGCTGCACATTTATTTATTTAAACGAACGACACTCTCCAGGACATTGATTTATTTATTATTGGACCAACATGCTGACTTAATCCCTGAGCACGAAGATATCCAAATTACCATCTCAACTTCTGTTATGGTGGAATGGCGTGTAGTCATAACTTCTATTACCTACAAAGTTGGATCAGATAATTGAGGGTGGTTTGGAGATGATATGGTCATTACATCAGAAATAATATAGTAATATGGACGCGAAAAAGTGTTTTATCATCACCAATTGAGATCACACTTTGATAAATTGAACACAGTCACGACAAGATGAAAGAGCAGAGAATTTTGACGTCATCAGTGGACCAATCGTCACGGATGGCACATACGAAATATTCTATACGAATTTGAATCCCCGAAACGTTAATTTGCTTACAATAGTGTAATAACCTGGAATAGACTGGCCCATAAGGACACTTGGAAATTTTCCGGTGCGCCCATTTTCAGGAATGAACAGACCCTCTGGAAGATTAGTCGTCGCCCTCCTGAAACTTGTTCCACCGCCTGGTTGCATATGTATCTGATCGACAGTCAAGATTTTCACTTTAATGAAAATAATTTTTTGTTTATAAATTATAGAGTACAATTCTGGTAATCGATTATGTCGTCCATGCTGCCGATAAGATTATAGGGCTAAAAGGGTACATTCTTAATTAGTCGAAATGTTGATCTTGTCTTTATAGAGCTGGACTTGATGAGTGCTCACTGTCAAGACTCTGTGTTCAGCCATTGTTCTTTTGAGGAAACGAGCCGTTCCCTTTAATTGCACTCTTGGGTATAACTGATTAAACAGCCTGCGTAATGATTATTCATCTACTTCGAGCCATAGTAAAAATGATGGAAGTTTCAAACACAAAGTTCACTGTGTTGGTCATCGCCGTATTAACAATAACATTTCATTAGGATGTAGTATTGAAAACTGACTGTAGCAAAGGGAAAAGGGTTATTCAGTAGGTACCAGGAGATCAATTAATATATTAAGAGAGTATAACAAGCTAGGCAGAGTTTCTGGATTTATTTTTAGAAAATTCTTAATTGGACACTTGGACAGCAGCTTAGCAACATGCACTTCTTTAGGTGTTAAACAGATTTTAGAAATCCTTCCAAGGGTGAGTTCAACGAGATTTTTGTAAAGCCTTTTCTTCATTCCTTTTGAATGAAGTTTGGATGTGCTATCATTTTGGTCCAATGACTCCTTTATATTCATTGTGAAAACCTGCTAGGTTTGTTAGGTGTCTTTGTGGCGAGAAGTGATGTTGATTAATAGTTGGAATTGTTAAATTAGAATATATTTTCAAATTGTTTACATTTGCATTGCAGGATGCGTTTTTAATATTTCCTATTTTTAGATGTTGTAGCAACATTCTACTATCAAAAACTATAATAATTAAATATGAGAGCGCAGCTGCAATTATTCATCTATTTCGAGCAAGAGATATGTTATCACGAATGCTTCATTTGCAACGATTTTTCACAGACACCCTAATTCTGTCACTTCTATTCGTAACTAAAATAGCTTGCAACACTAAATAGCTTCTGACATGCAAATATGCGGGAGAGCACTTTTGTTAAGTTATACTGAAGTTCAGGTGTACCAAAATTGTATCAAATTTGTTGAAATGCAACGGAAATCCTTTTACTTACATTTTAGTTTCGAGCACGCAAGCCAATTTAAATTTTCGAAAAGAGAAAATAATGCCATAAAATAACCTTGTAAAGTAGTTTCAAAAACGATGGCTTTGATAGATCCTAACTCTGAAGGAGGTAAATCCCAGACAGAATATCACTACATCAGAAGAAAATGACGAAAATATGGTTGTGCCCATTTCAAAGATGAGTTGTTTTTTACTAGCTGTCTAACACCTTTCAATATCTGGACAGCGTGGTTGATGGCAATATATTCAAATGTTTCTCTTGAGCAAGATTTGTTGAACGAAGCTCCTGTTTACTTGATTTAAGTAGAAGAGCAACTTATAAAATTATAAATCTTATTGCTTTTTTTTAGATTTTATTCGAGTTTAAAAATTACTATAGTGAAATCAATATTTATACCTCAGAGAAAACATCATAAAGATTGCAAATGACCTACGTGAAGGTCATTGCCATCAGGTTATGCCATAACCTGATATTTTAGTATACGGTATTGTGGATACTATTCATTTTATAATAATCACTAACATTTTTTTTACAGTTAATCTCCAGTTTAATTTGTAGGAGTAAAACTAGGCGATCAAAGAGATATGAAGACAAGTGCACTTTACCAGCATAGACCAACCCGTCTTGACAGTGCTCTTTATGAATGTCCCGTATTGATCGAATTCTTACTTATGCTTGCAAACAGAGATGCAAGGGCACGTTGGCATTGTACTTTTATAAAAGCGCCTTTGGTTTCCAGTGTTTCACCTTATAAGCTGTTTGCACTCATTTATTTCTGTGCTCAATTCAAATGGAGATTTGTACACGTGAATATGAATTTTTATTTAGTTATTCAACAGGTATACTACTTCTCTGTAATGCAACGCCAATTAAAACATCAATGTGAGGTTTTGTGCAACGCAGATGTCAATGATATACTGGGCATGTACTGCATATTTATTTAATGAATATAGTGTGTTCAAATTGTTTTCTAAATTGGAAATGCCAAACTCCCCATATTCTGTTTCATGAAACATCAAACATTTCACAAATTTAACTGAAATTGAGTGAGTTAATTTTTAAATATTTTAATCTGAGAGGGATATTGGATCCTTAGATTGGTTTTAGTCTTATATATAACAAGCTTTTTTTAAAAAAGTACACTCAAAAATGATGAAATCATAATATTTGTATAAGTTTATCAGTTTTTTTAATAATCAATACCGTGCACATAAATCCATTTAATCCAAGCTTGTGATGCATTGAACAAAACATTTCTTGTTTATCAGCTATGTCTTCACCCGTTAAAAACTTAACACGTTTAAAGTTTTTACCATTAGGTGACCATGGCAACTAAGTACAAACGATGTTCATCGCTGTGATCTTCACCGAAAAGCGTTTATCACTTTTAGGGTATAATTGAGATGAAATCTCCACTTAAAAAGAGATATGGCCAAGACGGAATCTTCTAAAATCCATTCAACACATGCTTTCAAAAGTTATTGCTCAGAATTGATCTCAAGCGGTTTAATACTACAAAATTCTGCTTACATAATATTAATTGGAAAAAGAGGGAAAGTTGAATAAGCTCACCAAAAGCATTTTGGGATACTTGTGTAAGAATCACACTGAGCAGTGGCGCGCCCCTATGCCAACGTAATATTTTTACTGAAAGCTTGCATAAGTATTGATTATGTTTAGAAATGTTAGCAGATGGATATGCTAATAATAGGGAATATAGAAGTTTATTCTAAGTAGAGGGTATGCTAATGCTTAATAACAATTTACATGTATTTACGAATGAAATTCTATATATTTCCATTGAATGTATTTTTACTGAGATTTAGCAAAATGGTTAAATACTTACTTTCTGCATAGTATTTGTGAATAGAAAATTTCAGCTGGCTCTATTGTCAGTTTATTTTAAGAAAACTTCCACTTAGTTTGTAATGGTGTTTATAATCTAATAAATGAAAGGATTTTTAATGGCCAATTAAATAATTGGCCATGGAAATACTCCCCAAAAATCGTATCTCTAATTTAATAGCAAGAGAATAAACCAAAGGGCCATATAGTCACCTTATATGACACTCTTGAAATTGATTTTAAGCTGATTTTCATTGTTTTACAACGATCGATTAAGTAATTGGCTATGGGAAACCCCAAGAAAATCATATCTGCAGTTGAAAAGCAAAGGGTTAAAAGGAAGAACAGTCATTCTTTGCTGAATTTTGCTTAGTCTTTCTAGTAGATATTCTGCAATTTTAACTGTACTATAAACCATTATCTTTGAATTTAAAGCGTGGGTAAAAATGTTACGAATAACTGAAAAGTCGAAAACTAGATAAATAAGAATATTGATTTTTGTGTTGAATATAAAAAATTGCTAAAAACAGCAGTATTGCAAATGTGCAAAAAGTTGATTACCTATAACGTTCAACAAAAAAATCGTATTGTGCAGATTATTTTTTGCTAGCACACAAAAAACTGCACATGCACAGCATGTGTATATAGAAGCACTTATACAATGTACGTATGCGATGATTCAGCCGTATAGATCAGAAACCTTTGCATGAACTTCGTATGATGTTCATGATAGACAAATCTAAGTTGTTAATTGTTCTTCAGAGTCGTTTTGCAAATATCATAATCACCATACTCACATTGAAAGGATATGTACAAACATATATTAAGAAAATTATAGACTACACAAAAAGTATCCAAAAAGATTTGCATAAGATGGAGAAAAACAATTAAAAATAAATTAAAGTTTTGTACTAATGTTCTCCTTTAAATAGGTTCATATCCTTTCACTGTGCGTGTATTTATAGACACTGCCTTACAGATTTATAGAACTTTCTTTCCTAGACAGGAAACATTTCTAGACATGAATTAAGGCGCATCTAGACCAAGATGTACATTGTACGTACAAAAACGTTTTTACAAACATATGCAAAAACGTTTATCCTCCGGGTTTGTTTCAGCCACCATTGTCTTTATGCATGTCGGCATTTAAAATGTCTTAATGCAAATTATAGTCATTTAAAATGTCTTTAATAGCTGTAAAATTTTGATATTTACAAAATGGCGGCTGAAACAAACCCGGAGGGCAAACTTTTTTGCATATGTTTGTAAAAACGTGTATGTATACGTACAATGTACGTCTTGGTGGAGATGCGCCTTTAGATATTGTGTATTTGTACAAAATACTTGGAAATTCGTGTTCGTGACGCGAATACTATGAATTAAGTTCTTGCAACCTGTAGTGCACCAGGTGGTAATGAATTCATGATTTTGTTACACATATCCCACGAATATTGAAAACTAAAATGTGTATGTTTCTTGGATAATCTATTACCGCAAGTGCAATTAAGTTGAACGATTTCTTTTTTTTGCTTTCTGGGAAAAAAAAAACATGATCATAACAGATAAGTTTTCATAAAACTTTAATGCTGGAGCATCAATAAGTGGAGCGTAGCCAACAAAGAACAATTGGAAGGAAAAATACATGGCAACATCTTGTATTTTGTTGTGGTTTTCACAAATGCAACAAATATTTATGTGGTGGAAAACGCTGGAAGGTTAGCCAATTCTGCAACTGGTTATTCTTTTAGCCATTCTCACCTCAAGGGTGTTCGATTATTTCCAATCTCCTTCTTGTAGTTCATTCCAAAGCGTGTCCATAAATCAGAAACTAAAGACGCTTTGGAATCCAACAAATAGCAAATGGTAGGTCCTTGTCCTTGGCATTTGCCAACTCCAATGCAAGTAGTAGGTTGCGTCTGCGCACTTGAAATTGTTCTATAGCTAAATCGCGCCCAATAAGTACATACTTCTTATACAGAAGCAGCAGCAGTAGCATATAGACCACGATTTATAGGTGCGTGCTTAATCCTAGGAAAAGGAGGCGGTTCGCGATGCTGCATCGTCTCAGCTTTTATAGGAGAAACTAATACCCGGAAAGATGTGCTTGGATGCACGCTCCTGAAATTGTGATGAGGCGCCAAAAAGTTTGAAAAAGGCTTGTTGAATTCATGCTTGCCTGCAACGTACAACTTCTATTCAAATTTGGAAAAATGAATGTTTCGACGAATAACGACTCGTTGTTTTCATACCAAACAGCTTCATTTGTGTTTTCTCGCACAGAAGCTAATTTAAGCGCGGTATCGTTGGAGGAATATTTATTCTTGCAACTTGGTCCGAAAAGATTGGACATGGATGTTGTGATACCCATTACGCTGGCATATTCAATCATATTTGTCTCTGGACTTATTGGGAATGTTTGCACTTGTTTGGTGATTGTTCGTAATCGGCATATGCACACCGCTACCAATTATTATCTATTCAACTTGGCAATAGCGGATTTATTAACACTATTACTTGGTAAGGCTGTCGTGTTTTTAAAAAAACGTACCTATGTTTATGCACGTATTTGAAATCTTTAAGGAATTTAGACGTATACAAAAGCATGCAAATTCTTGAAACTTTCTCATATAAGTGTTCTCATAAGTATTGATAAGTCTTGCACGTGTTTAAACAGTGTATGGGCAAAAACATGCTTTTAGTTGAAAAGTTAAATAAACTTTTTAGTTATTACCCTTAAAATTTATAAATGAATGTTCATTGGAATCAATCACTAGTGATTAAAGAAGCTGGTTATTTTATGCAGTTGTGTGCTTTATAATAATGGAAACTGGAGTTCTTTTGATGAAAGTATAACCATGATGTTTTTGCAAAAAAAATCATACTGTAGAAATGACTAACATGCAGGAAATTTCGATATCGTTTTTGATTAATTATGATTTAATTTATAAGGGATTAAAGATATAATCGTCGATGATTATATCTTTATTAAAAATTAAAACGATCGTTTTAATTTAAACAGTTTTGTTTAAAAGTCACAAAAATGCAACTAGTTTTAATAGTGTGTTTAAATTGATATTTCTACAATTTCGGTATTTTACAAGACGAGGCTACTTATGCAACTGACGTTGTTTTTTATTAAAATGTTGGCTCCATAAAATTCAGAACATTGTATTGATTTTTATTTGATTTTGCTTGAATTCTTTTTCAATTATTTATTTAAACCATGTTTTAATTATGTAAATAGTCATCGATATTTTTTGTAAGAACTCAGCCATTCTCTAACTTTCTCTTTAAAGTTACCGGCATCTAAATATAACAAATGCGATATTTGTTGACAAAACAAATAGTAAAGTAGATTTCTTGTATGCATAGCTACGATTACAACATTGCGATATATCTTTAGCATTCTGAAAACGTAGTTGACTTTGATATAAACGCACAATCTTTATTGCACTGGAGATATTCAGTACTTTTTATGTGATATGCCAGTTATTGTTTAATATCGTTGGGATACATTTAAGCTGACCATTCCTACTTTGACCTTCAATTTCTCGCGTTTCTTATTGTATCCATTTAATCCAATGAAACCAATCTAAAACGAACCCGCACAGAATATTTGAAAGAAATGTTTTATTTATATAGAAAATTGTATAAATCGTATATGGAAAAAATGGAGGTATAGCAATGTGTTGTATAATTTAATCAGTTTTTATGCTTATCCTATGTTGACTTGTGTTTTCAGAATAAGATACTTTGTCTTGTTGACTAAAACATTCACTACAATTTTATTCTGAGTAATTTGCAACTATTTTCAAGAAGACGGAAAATTAAAAAGTGAACATACTCGAAATTAGTAAGGAATAGTTGAGGAATCCCGTGTAAATGTTTCCTGAAATAGTTTATCCTGATAAAATCATTACGATTTTTGGGTTTAAACGTCTTGATCAATCGAAAGGCAATCATCTAAATGCGCAGAGGTTTCGTCTTTGAACGTCAGTTACTTAAATTACCTTCTCATGTCGTGTCTATTTTAATGGTCAATACTTTTTCACTACAGCTTGACAGAGTACCTACCTTCTTGCTGATGCTCGTTAATATAAGTTAAAGAGATGGTGCAATTATAGTTGCTGCATTTCATTTATTCTATTTAATTAAGATGTTTCTAGACAGGCTTAATCCTTATGAATGCATGCTACGTATATGCAACATAAACAATTTTGCTCGCTTATATTCTCAATTTTTCACATGGCTGGTATCAGGAGAGTCATTTCATGTTCCCAAAAAACTCCTTTAGTGACATTATGTAAACAGAGCGAGTTGAGAATACAAATTCGTACATTTTAACTTAATAAAACATCGTCTGGAAGCACACAAAAATTGTTCGAAGCTTCGAAGTAGCGAACCGTTTAAACATTTTGCATTTAAATGCATTTATATTTTTGTTATTCAACTTCGTGCGATAATACTAAGGTTGATGAGCGTGTTCTTTCAACAACAACAAAATAATTAAAAAAACTTCGGTGGAGTGATAGAGAGAACTTCTATCTCCTATATTTCCTATTTTATATAAAAATATAAAAAAGCATAAAACTCGTATATCATCCTGTGGTTTTGTATATGTATTGTGACGCATGCGCTTATTCATTTTTCAGACAACAGTGCACTATTTTTATAATAATAAAAAAATAACATGTGTCATATTGAATCTTCATCTTTCTTAGAAATGAAGCGTGGGGGCCTCCTTTGTAATGCCCCAAGACACAAAAAATTGTAAACTGGAATCATATTTTATAACTGTAAACAGGGTTTTGAATAGTTGACGTAGGCATTATGGTATGCATGGAAATGATGTATCATTTCTGCACGATTTACTATAACCCGAGCTGTATACTATTGTTAGATTATTTTTGTATGAATATTCATGGATTACCGTGCTCCACAGCTTAATATTTAAAAAAATATATATCGAAACGGTTATTAAATATTTTTCTATTCTACCCTATCCTCCCACCATCTATGAACTTTCAAAACTTTAAATATCTGGAGGTGGCCGTCATTTTTACAAATTAAATTGAATGACGAGTGGAAAAGTTAATATGATTAAATGTTGTTCTTTAACACGAAATCCGGAATGAAAAAATTAAGCCATGTTACGTTCAGGCTAGTACTTAAATAAACTTATGTCGACCAATAAATAGACTTTCTGAAAATGATATGGCAAAGCTTGGATATCTGCATATACATCAAAACTTGAGAAAGTACAAAAGGCTGACTGCAAGGAATGTAAGCCATAAAATAAGCAAGTCAGGCATAAATTCGATTTGCCTTCATGGTTAATGAATAATTGGTTGTCCTTATTTTTTACTTAATATAATCGATTATTCATCTTATCTGGTAGCATATCTTTAAGCAGCTATAAACAAGATATAATTTAGCTTCCATTATTCAAAAAGTCTGTATGATAACTTCGTTATTATGCTTAATACATTTTCCATAAGGACCTTGTCAGTTTTTCTAATGATTAAGTGCCTTATGCAACCATATTTCACATATTTCACATATTTCGTAAATGAATTCTGGTGGATAAAAATATAAAACAAGCTGGAACATTTTTTTCTTTTTTGTCTTACGTGCATGGCTTATCAAAATGTAAAACAAATTCAATTTTCGTTTTATTTACTTGAGGAAATTGTTCAATCTGTTTGCCTTTATTGCTTTGCAAATACAAATACCAAGAAACATACATTATTAATAACAAAATGAATAGAATATGCGGAAGCCATTGTAAAGAAAGTGAGGCGGCTTTATCTATCATTGAATTTCTTTCTATTTTTCTGAATTAAAAAAAAAATAAAAAATGTTGCATCCGCACAATATGATGTTTTCCTTCTACAAAAGGGTATATCTATAAACAGAACATGCAAAATATTTAACTAAAAGCAATTTTTTGTCATGAAATAATAAGCTTTCGTTATTTATTAGAATGTAAGTTTTTTTAAATACGGTCTTAACAAATACTGGAATTGAAGTTTATGCGACTGCAAATACAAATATAACTATTTTTGTTGAAAAAAGTTCTTAGATGCATATGTATGATCGTATAAATTGTACAAATTTACATTAGAAGTTTAAATTCTGGAAAGTTTAATTGCTTGTCATTACTTGAACATATCAAGAAATCCCATGTGCCAATACAAGATGTGATCGAGTTAATTTTCAGTTATTCTTAAAAGATCCAAGCTTAGCCTAAGTGTATATACCTTATGCAAGAATCTCTTTCGCAATCAGGATATTGTTGAAATGGGAAATAAATTGCATGCTTCACAATTCCCTCGATTGCCGAGCTATACTTGTACATTTTACGTCCACTCAATGTAATTTACCATTGCAAGAAATATATGTTATAAAATGACTCAGGAAAATTATCATATTTGATTGCCATTTCTATTTTTATTATACTGTGCATTGCATGATGATATTAAAAAGTCTACTTAAGCTCTCGCAATTGACTGCCAGATGATAAATTTGCAGTTTTCATCTTCTAATGGAAATGACAAACAATCTAATATGTTTTTAATTAAACGAGAAGAGCTATTATTTTAAATAAAAACATGAGAAATGATATGCGATTTAGATTTTCTTTAAATTTGTGTCTTATAATTGAAAAATAAGTATGGATTAATGGACATTGGTGGAAACTTATACAAAATGTGCATATTGAAGAAAATATTTATGTTATCTGTGGCATGTGGTTGTCTTTTTGCTTCAAGATTTCCAGATTTCTCTATTTCACTCTATTTTAAATTGCACCTCATTTTTATTCATACACATCTTAAGTTTTCATAACTACGCTAGACTGGTCTTTTGTATACAAGATAGCTTCATAAATGACTTTCCCAGATCTAGTTCAGAAAAAATAAATGCTTTTACTATAAATGTTTCATCCCAGAAAGGTTTTTGATAAGGCATGTTCAATTCTGAGCCAACAATTTTCGCATTTGGTAGCAGTCCAAATAGCTTTGTTTGATGGTAAAAAAATGGTTATTATACCCTCGTAGAGAGGATTTCATCTGGATTTGAAAATAAACCCTACAAGGTTTTTCTCGATAACATTCGCGTTTTTGATTTAAGAGCAGCAACACATCTGCGTCCTATTTGACACGATACGTGTTTAATTCCAAAAAGAAATTAAATCGCAGATCTAGCGTGCCTTAAAAGATTATTTCGCTTTTGGTCTAACTGAAATTGGATCAAAGTATTACAGCTAAGTGAGACAGCACTGATGCATAGAGGATTTTCACACATGCTTGAATCCCAATTATACAGAAAATAAGGCTAAAGCTATCATCTTCAGATCCTACGTATATGCAGTCAGCTATTAGTGCGAGGGGTGAATCTTTTTTTTCAATGAAATAATCCTATCAATTAGTGCGAAGTGTATCTTTAATACACGTATATATAAGCTCTAAAAGCGGCAACAAAGTAGCAAAATATTTAGTAATAGCTATGGGATTTAAAAGCAGCCCTCTCACAGTAACCGTTCTTACAAAATGATAAATAAATATGTTTATAAATACGCCAGTAAATAAAATTTGCATTAACTTCGTAGAGATTACATACGTATAAATTGCGTTCATTCACGAATTCTACCAAAAACAATGAAAGCTACCAAATATATGCTTTATTTAACTACAGTGTTACAATATTCTGTAAATATGGGTCTGTGTAAGCTCAAATAACAAATGAGTGGTATGATGTAAATCTTGATTTCTGCGTGCGTGACAGCCTCAGCTCTTTACAACAGATTGGATTGTCACTACTAAATAAGTTATGCAAACGTGATATTTTTTGTGAACATCTGATTACCATACTTGTGAATGGCTTTAATTTCTTTTTCATAAATAAATACATGAAGAAAATGTAACTGAAAAGGAGAAGATACAGTACATGCATTAATGTGGTGAATTTGAGTTTTCCAAAAGTTGATATATAATAGAAATAATAGATATGGTAACGAAATTTTAAGAAATGTTTCTGTTTCACATCTGTATGAAGATAATTCAACGATACATTATTCTTTGAAAATGAAAACGTATATCATTCAACTACTAATGTTTTTGAGCTAAATAAAAGTAAGTGGGTGAATCATTACGCTTATTTAAATTTATTCAAAAACTTAAACCGTTTCTATTGATAGAGAGCATTGCAACTTATACAGAAAAGCATGCAAATTAAGCTTAATGAAGCGTAATACAGCTGATCACATGAATTTGTGTTGCAAGATTCCCGAAATGTGCATTGAATTTCTAATATACACGTATTTTATATCTTCCAATATATTTCACCACACCCCCTCCTTCTCATCAATTCTTAATTTCATTTATAACTTGCATCAATTTTACATAAAAATCTATGACATTTAGCATGCCATAGCAGTCAATGTTCAAATATATTCAACTGCGCTACAAATAGAAGTAATGTGTATCAAGACATATGATTCAGCATACTTAGCTGTTCAAATACTGCATACTAAATATAGTTCAATCAATCCAATTTGCTTCAATGGATTATCCAATGTTTAATTACCAGAAGTACCTTTTAAATGCCTTGGCAAACTGCAATGAAGCATTCAATAATCCTCAGCATGTTGAGGATTTCTAATAGAAATGCAACTAATTGCCTTCCAAAAATAAAGGATAATTGATGACCCAATGTGTTTCTAGGTTACACACATGTATGTTGGCATAAGTGCATTCACGAAGTAGAGAAACATAGATACGATTTTTGTTGATGATGGCATAAATGTTCATCGTCAAGCTGTATCCCGAACAATAATAATCACTTGTAATGTGCATGGATATCGTGTGGACATCATATTTTTCTATATTCAAATCGTTCGAATATTTGCATTTACATCTCTTGAGGAGTAGATACATCTAATTACATTTTCAAGTAAAATCTCACTTATCAAAATACGACACATTCATTTATTATCATATTCCATATACTATCCCATATGTATAAACATCGTTGGGTAAACAGTACAAGTATAGCAGTATGAGTATTAAGTAGTAACCAAGTTAGAATTATAGGTCGTTGTACAGCAATCAAAACCTTAAATCGATTGGTCTTCAAGCCAGTTTCCATCCGTATTTCGTGGGTCACATGACTTTCTGACTGGTAGATTGCAAAGGGCAGTTTCCTCTTCCTAGAGTACATGCATTTCCTGCATTTTGCTATTTCGCTGTCCTATGACCTATCCTCGATGAAGTCTCCAGGGAATAATTGCTCCCCCCCCCCATAATATGCAGGGAAAAAGTAATCTCGACCACTGATATAAACTCCATATCTTATATCTGTTTTTGAAGTTATGGAAAGCTGCCATTTCCTAGTTATTTTTGAGGTTTTCTAGTTCAATTCATATTGGATTTTTTATGCATTTTATATTTGATGGAGTAAAGTACGAGTCATCGTCCTCTGTCTGTCCTTATGTAAATGTACCAGTTTGGCTTTATATGCCTTCTTCCTATTACATTAATAGTTCTTCCCAATGTAACATAAAAAAGAATAATAATGATGACAAGCAATGTTAACACTTTTTTTCAGTCCATGCAATTTATAGTATGTGATAAAGAGTCGTTCTGAGTGCCAGTAATTCCCTTGTGTCGTCTCTATAAATGATCGAAATCATTCAGGCAGCTCCGTAAACTGAAATTAATGATATGATGGTATATACATTAGCATTGTAGGAAATACTCCATTTTTTGCTTTCATATATATATATAAATCCTCCCTTGTCGTAAATTGCTTTCATTTTTGTAATAAAAAAATGGTCATATGTCGGCATAGAAAATATAATTTTTTTAAAGAAAGATGCAAGAAGATGCACTCTATATTTTTACTGCTAACCCAACTATGTTCATACTTTCTTGGCTACACTGCAAATCAAAACATCTTTAAACAAGATGCGTTATCATCTTTTTTTGTTGTCCCCAAAACAAGACGTCAA